>CM061533.1:36287377-36339877 GCA_030545055.2 Neoaliturus tenellus
AATTTTGTTAGCATAGCGTATTCGAAGCACCGCTCATCCGCATCATTCAACACATTTACCACGGCGTGTTTCATGGCGATGTCGCGAGGAAGGGGGATGAAGGAGCTACCTCTGACAGGACTGTAGACATTCACTCTCACCTCCATGTCCAAAACCCTAACAAAGCTCCACCCCGATCCCTTCATCTCGCATGTTTCCTTCTCCAGCAAGATTTTGTTGATGAATTGTTGACATATTTCATCTACATCACTTGTTTGGAGGATAGGGACATTTTTGGTCTTGAAGGCTCGCTTACAAGTCTCACCATGAATATTCGTGAATTCACATTCGATATAGATATTAACCTTAATGGCATGAACTATCAATAAAATCTGTCGCATGAGTGTGACAATTCTTGTTCGTACAGAGTTGACAAACTCCTGGAGAGAAACGGTGTTATCAGCGGGCTCCACAAGCCTGTAGGTCTTCAAACGTCCGCGAAATCCTGTCTCGGTCTCCACGAAGCCATCTGGTGCCATATAACTGGGAATGACGGGGGGTCCGTTGTCAATGTTGGTCTTGTCACGGACTGATCCCACCGACGATGATGACGAGGGGACAGGTGTTGTGGGCGAAGTGGCAAGCGTCGTTGGTTGGACTCCACCGGTCTGCTGTGGATGATGGTTCACACGTGCAGCTCTGCAGCGGAATCGTTTGTGGAACAGCATGTTATCCTTCCTCGTGAAGGATCTCCCACACCCGCCACACGCATGGTCTGAAAAACACATATAGTTGTAGTCACATGCATAATAATGGAAAAAGAAACAATTTCTAAACCATTATGAAAGTTCTGAATGTATAATGTCATGGCTGAAATTAACTTAATGTTAAAATTGGTTAAAGTCTTTACATCAGAACTCATTTAGAAAATTAAGAATGATGAACGAACCATTTAGTGTGAAATCAGTTACTACTGCAAATGTCGTATCTATGTTTTAAGTAAAACAAACATCATTAGTTTGAAGTCAGAGAAAAATGCATACCTGTTGTACGAACTCCAACAGATGGTGGGGCTTGTGTCAGATCCGTAGCGTGCGATGGGTTCGGTCTCGAATCGAGGTCAGAAGTGTTAGAGGGGCCGGGTCGCGGATCCGAAGGAGTGGAAACAAAATCTATAACAAACGAACATACATGTGATTAGAACATTTTATCTTAAAGCAGATTTATAAGAAGTGTTGATGAATATATGTTAAGTAAATACTAACACATTTACTTCATTGGATTTTTATAATCAGAGTAGAATTTGAAATTACTACTATTTATCATCTTGTTCATTTTGAAATAATTTTTTTTTGTTAAAGTTTTCATATAATAAAGGAAATGTTTTCTTGAAGTAAGTGTCTGTGCATATGCATTTGGTTATGCGATTGATCAGTGTCATGGAGTTAGTGACTATATCCAAAGTTCAAGATATTATTAAACAAATGTTACTAACCTGGTCTGAATGCGGGATGTTGGCGATGGGTGATGTCGATGTGGCGACGAAGGTCAGAATCCCTCGTGTATGATTTCCCACAATCCGGACAGTCAAACTTGACTCCCCTGTGGGCGGAACGTGCGTGCTGGTTAAGATGATCTTTCTTCTTATACGCTTTGCCGCACTCCCCACAAGTGAAGCGGCGTTCCACAGTGTTGTTCATGATCTACAAACAAATAACTCTACGTAATATAAACTGTTCAGAGAAGTTTTATAAAAAACTCAAAGAATGTAATATTACAAGAAACATTCTTTATAATTAACCAACACAACAAGCAAGTGTAAAAGAGTTTCATTGCGTTACATGCTATTACAGTCAATTTTCACAATAGTGACAAAACCATTAAAATCGTTTTGAAAGTAAATATTCTACTTTGCATTCAGGAATGTTTATCGATGCTTAAGAAGCTATGCATTATAGTTTATTAACGTTCTTCTCTGTCAAACTACGCAACAAAGGTAAATTTAAAGGCAAGGAGAGTATGAATAAGTAAGTTTGATTTTCTATTACAATTTTAAATATCGCAAAGTAAAACACGAAAATAATGTTATGAACTTTTCAGTTAGCACATGATAGAAAGAACGAAGACATTTGACACAAGTAAAATCCACATACATCATACGTATTTAAATATAGATAACTATTCTACATTACGAATAATACTTACATTTGAATTGATGAGTACCCAGGAGTAAGACAGTAGTACTATGGCACAGGGCGCAGCGAAGCACTGGAAAACACGTCCGTTCACCTTGAAGTCCGGAGAGAGACTGAGCGAAGAAAGGCAGTAGCACTGGACCGCTGGAGCACTGGAGCACTGGAGAACACGTCCGGTCACCGTGAAGTCTGGAGAGAGACTGAGGGCAGCGGAGCTAACGGAGCACTGGAGCACTGGAGAACTGGAGCACACGTCCGATCGCCGCGAAGTCTGGAGAGAGAGTGAACGAGCAAATACAGACGCTGTGGGATGTGAAAATGGCGCGGGATCGTACATAGTATGCAGCGGCACGACAGACGATCATCAACGGCTATACTCAATTTGAATCTCAGCGTATGCCTAGAGTGTAGAGGTTCATTGAAAATGAGTCAACGCGAGAGTGACAAAATTTTAGAACCAACTGCGGCCATTCGGGGGAAGAGGCAGTGTTTTAATTTGTACGAAGTCACCCAACACATTTAGTTCAATATAGAGAAAGAGCTATGAGAACTCGAGGCGTAAGGATAACGTCTCGACACTATTGACTGCGGCTACACCGAACACCGCGCAAACAAAAATCAAGTTGGTGGCGTAGGAATACCGGTTGCCTGCCACGCGCACTATGCATCGGCACGATAGGTGACCATCAGCGGCCATACTCAATTTGAATCTCAGCGTATGCCTAGAGTGTAGAGGCTCATTGAAAATGAGTCAACAACGCGAGAGTGACAAAATTTTAGAACCATCTGCGGTAATTCGGGGTCAAGGCAGTGTTTTAAATTGTACGAATTCACACATCACATTTAGTTCAATATAGAGTAAGAGGTATGAGAGCTCATTACACAAGATAACCACTTAAAGACAGTTTTGCTTATGTCGAATCATTAGTCAACTATTTTGTGACTCATAAACATTTATCACATTAAATGAAGTCACATACCCCTTGTGCATCACTTCAAAGGAGTAAACATTGGTCGAAAGTTCAACCGCGGCATCACTTCGCATGCAGCACACTCTTTTACATAGAAGCGAGTCGTGCGTATAAAACCCAACGAAACATTATCAAATTATTTTGACCACCTTAGATTGTCTCCTCGAACACATATACTGCACACATGCGCTTATAAAAAATCAAGATGGCGACGTAAGGATATCGCCTCGACAATGTGGACTGCTGCTACACCGAACACCGCTCAAACAAAAAATCAAGTTGGTGGCGTAGGAATACCGGTGGCCGGACACGCGCGCGGCGTAGGTTGAGGTTTAAATATTGAGAAATATTGAGGTTTAAAGAGGTCGTTTAAGGACACTTGATGCATGCCGCAAAAATGCGCGTGTTAGAATCTTACGCGCGTAAGATTCAAACACGCGCGAACGGCATGCATCAAGTGTCCTTAAACGACCTCTTTAAACCTCAATATTTCTCAATATTTAAACCTCAACCTACGCCGCGCGCGTGTCCGGCCACCGGTATTCCTACGCCACCAACTTGATTTTTTGTTTGAGCGGTGTTCGGTGTAGCAGCAGTCCACATTGTCGAGGCGATATCCTTACGTCGCCATCTTGATTTTTTATAAGCGCATGTGTGCAGTGTATGTGTTCGAGGAGACAATCTAAGGTGGTCAAAATAATTTGATAATGTTTCGTTGGGTTTTATACGCACGACTCGCTTCTATGTAAAAGAGTGTGCTGCATGCGAAGTGATGCCGCGGTTGAACTTTCGACCAATGTTTACTCCTTTGAAGTGATGCACAAGGGGTATGTGACTTCATTTAATGTGATAAATGTTTATGAGTCACAAAATAGTTGACTAATGATTCGACATAAGCAAAACTGTCTTTAAGTGGTTATCTTGTGTAATGAGCTCTCATACCTCTTACTCTATATTGAACTAAATGTGATGTGTGAATTCGTACAATTTAAAACACTGCCTTGACCCCGAATTACCGCAGATGGTTCTAAAATTTTGTCACTCTCGCGTTGTTGACTCATTTTCAATGAGCCTCTACACTCTAGGCATACGCTGAGATTCAAATTGAGTATGGCCGCTGATGGTCACCTATCGTGCCGATGCATAGTGCGCGTGGCAGGCAACCGGTATTCCTACGCCACCAACTTGATTTTTGTTTGCGCGGTGTTCGGTGTAGCCGCAGTCAATAGTGTCGAGACGTTATCCTTACGCCTCGAGTTCTCATAGCTCTTTCTCTATATTGAACTAAATGTGTTGGGTGACTTCGTACAAATTAAAACACTGCCTCTTCCCCCGAATGGCCGCAGTTGGTTCTAAAATTTTGTCACTCTCGCGTTGACTCATTTTCAATGAACCTCTACACTCTAGGCATACGCTGAGATTCAAATTGAGTATAGCCGTTGATGATCGTCTGTCGTGCCGCTGCATACTATGTACGATCCCGCGCCATTTTCACATCCCACAGCGTCTGTATTTGCTCGTTCACTCTCTCTCCAGACTTCGCGGCGATCGGACGTGTGCTCCAGTTCTCCAGTGCTCCAGTGCTCCGTTAGCTCCGCTGCCCTCAGTCTCTCTCCAGACTTCACGGTGACCGGACGTGTTCTCCAGTGCTCCAGTGCTCCAGCGGTCCAGTGCTACTGCCTTTCTTCGCTCAGTCTCTCTCCGGACTTCAAGGTGAACGGACGTGTTTTCCAGTGCTTCGCTGCGCCCTGTGCCATAGTACTACTGTCTTACTCCTGGGTACTCATCAATTCAAATGTAAGTATTATTCGTAATGTAGAATAGTTATCTATATTTAAATACGTATGATGTATGTGGATTTTACTTGTGTCAAATGTCTTCGTTCTTTCTATCATGTGCTAACTGAAAAGTTCATAACATTATTTTCGTGTTTTACTTTGCGATATTTAAAAATTGTAATAGAAAATCAAACTTACTTATTCATACTCTCCTTGCCTTTAAATTTACCTTTGTTGCGTAGTTTGACAGAGAAGAACGTTAATAAACTATAATGCATAGCTTCTTAAGCATCGATAAACATTCCTGAATGCAAAGTAGAATATTTACTTTCAAAACGATTTTAATGGTTTTGTCACTATTGTGAAAATTGACTGTAATAGCATGTAACGCAATGAAACTCTTTTACACTTGCTTGTTGTGTTGGTTAATTATAAAGAATGTTTCTTGTAATATTACATTCTTTGAGTTTTTTATAAAACTTCTCTGAACAGTTTATATTACGTAGAGTTATTTGTTTGTAGATCATGAACAACACTGTGGAACGCCGCTTCACTTGTGGGGAGTGCGGCAAAGCGTATAAGAAGAAAGATCATCTTAACCAGCACGCACGTTCCGCCCACAGGGGAGTCAAGTTTGACTGTCCGGATTGTGGGAAATCATACACGAGGGATTCTGACCTTCGTCGCCACATCGACATCACCCATCGCCAACATCCCGCATTCAGACCAGGTTAGTAACATTTGTTTAATAATATCTTGAACTTTGGATATAGTCACTAACTCCATGACACTGATCAATCGCATAACCAAATGCATATGCACAGACACTTACTTCAAGAAAACATTTCCTTTATTATATGAAAACTTTAACAAAAAAAATTATTTCAAAATGAACAAGATGATAAATAGTAGTAATTTCAAATTCTACTCTGATTATAAAAATCCAATGAAGTAAATGTGTTAGTATTTACTTAACATATATTCATCAACACTTCTTATAAATCTGCTTTAAGATAAAATGTTCTAATCACATGTATGTTCGTTTGTTATAGATTTTGTTTCCACTCCTTCGGATCCGCGACCCGGCCCCTCTAACACTTCTGACCTCGATTCGAGACCGAACCCATCGCACGCTACGGATCTGACACAAGCCCCACCATCTGTTGGAGTTCGTACAACAGGTATGCATTTTTCTCTGACTTCAAACTAATGATGTTTGTTTTACTTAAAACATAGATACGACATTTGCAGTAGTAACTGATTTCACACTAAATGGTTCGTTCATCATTCTTAATTTTCTAAATGAGTTCTGATGTAAAGACTTTAACCAATTTTAACATTAAGTTAATTTCAGCCATGACATTATACATTCAGAACTTTCATAATGGTTTAGAAATTGTTTCTTTTTCCATTATTATGCATGTGACTACAACTATATGTGTTTTTCAGACCATGCGTGTGGCGGGTGTGGGAGATCCTTCACGAGGAAGGATAACATGCTGTTCCACAAACGATTCCGCTGCAGAGCTGCACGTGTGAACCATCATCCACAGCAGACCGGTGGAGTCCAACCAACGACGCTTGCCACTTCGCCCACAACACCTGTCCCCTCGTCATCATCGTCGGTGGGATCAGTCCGTGACAAGACCAACATTGACAACGGACCCCCCGTCATTCCCAGTTATATGGCACCAGATGGCTTCGTGGAGACCGAGACAGGATTTCGCGGACGTTTGAAGACCTACAGGCTTGTGGAGCCCGCTGATAACACCGTTTCTCTCCAGGAGTTTGTCAACTCTGTACGAACAAGAATTGTCACACTCATGCGACAGATTTTATTGATAGTTCATGCCATTAAGGTTAATATCTATATCGAATGTGAATTCACGAATATTCATGGTGAGACTTGTAAGCGAGCCTTCAAGACCAAAAATGTCCCTATCCTCCAAACAAGTGATGTAGATGAAATATGTCAACAATTCATCAACAAAATCTTGCTGGAGAAGGAAACATGCGAGATGAAGGGATCGGGGTGGAGCTTTGTTAGGGTTTTGGACATGGAGGTGAGAGTGAATGTCTACAGTCCTGTCAGAGGTAGCTCCTTCATCCCCCTTCCTCGCGACATCGCCATGAAACACGCCGTGGTAAATGTGTTGAATGATGCGGATGAGCGGTGCTTCGAATACGCTATGCTAACAAAATTCATTGAAAATGCTCCTCGTAATCGACTTACTTCTTATTATTTCACAGACGAAGTAAGGGCACGATCTAATCTAAATTTCGAGGGATTGGAGTTTCCCGTAAGGTTAGATAAAATCCGCACGTTCGAACGCAACAATCCCGGCGTAAGCATAAATGTGTACGGTCTGGATAAGAAGAATCAGAAGAAGCAACAAAACAAAGAAGAACACTATGTCTTCCCGCTTCGCGTCGTGGATCAGGAGCTGCCGAACCACTTCGATTTGTTGTTTCTAACTGATGAACGAACCACCCACTATGCGTACATCTCAGACTTTGAAAGACTAGTTGTTAGCCAGATGACGCGTCACGGACATCGTTTGTTCATTTGCAGGAGATGTTTCGCACATTTCGAAAACCGACCGAACAAACTGGGTCTCACCGGAGCTGAACGGTTGGAGGAGCACAAGCGTTACTGCTCTTCGCATAATCCTCTGAGGACCGATTTATCTGAAGATAAAGAGATTCGGTTTAAGCACATCGAGCGTACACAAAAAGCACGATTCACCATATATGCGGATTTTGAGTGTGCGCTCGTTCCGACTGAACCAAATCAGCTTGTTCATCCCACACCAACGTCACTTCCACCATCGTGGGATCCGGCCACTTCAAGAGGTGCTAATACAAATCACAACGAGAATGCACCAAGTAATGTGAAGAAACTCCACGTTCCATACTCGTACGCGTACTACATTCATGATAATCACAGGAATGTCAACGATGGTGATTGTGACGACATTGATCCGACTACCAACACATATTCAAAATTGAGACTCTACAGAGGCGAGAATGCCTCTGAACACTTTATAAACGCTGTACGGGATGACGTAAAGAAGATTGGAGATGTTTTGAATGTACGTCATAGACCCAATCACCAAGAGCAGGAAACTATAAACATCTATTTTCATAATTTATCAAACTATGATGCGCATTTCATAGTTAGAGAATTGGGTATCGACAAAGGTGATGTAGAAGTACTCGCCAACACGGAAGAAAAGTACATTACATTTTCAAAACGATTTAAATATCCTGATTGGCATGGTAACATCAAGCTACAGTTTGTCGATTCGTATCGCCTGATGGCGAAATCATTAGCAACTCTTGCGTCCATCCTACCTGATGACAAAATGAAGATCACGAAAGCTAGATACCCGGACAATGGAGATTTCCGACTATTACGCAGGAAAGGAGTCTTCCCCTATGAATACATCACTTCACAGGAGGTTCTGGACGAGAAACTACTTCCACCTAAAGAAGCCTTCGGAGATGAAGTGACAGATGATGATTATGATCATGCGCAACAAGTGTGGCGTAAATTCAACTGTAACACGCTCGGTGAATACTCAGATGTATATTTACGAACCGATGTGCTACTATTGGCCGATGTGTTTGAGGGGTTCAGGGAAATGTGTCTAACGCACTATCAGCTCGACCCTGCACATTATCTTACGCTTCCATCGTACGCCTGGGATGTCATGTTGTACAAAACTGGTGTGGTACTCGATACCATTCAAGATGTGGATCAATATGTATTTTTTGAGAAGGGTATTCGAGGTGGTCTGACTCAATGTGTAACTCGGCACGTCATCGCCAATAATAAATACACTAGAGGACGCGGTGACCGAAACGGCCAGTGCGCAACGACAAGTGGAGGCACCGTTGAGAGTGATAATGATACATTTTTAATGTATTATGACGCTAACAACCTTTACGGATGGGCCATGTCGGAACCACTCCCGTACAAAGATTTTGAGTGGCTAACACATCAGGAAATTGACAGTTTAGACATCTCGAGCATACCGGCGGATGGTGAGTACGGGTACGTATTGGAAGTGGATTTGGAGTACCCGAAAGATCAAGCTCTACATGATAAACACAGAGACTTACCCTTCTGTCCAGAAGTTAGAAAATCACCAGCGTATCAACTCCCATACACATCGGAGCAAGTGCTCAACAGCGGTGCTGGGTCGTCTAAGAAATTAATGGCCAGCCTGACGGACAAGGAGGAATATGTAATTCACTATCGCTATCTCCAACAGGCGATAGAGAATGGACTACGTGTTCGTCGAATCCACAGAGTTCTACGTTTCAAACAATCGGCATGGATGAAACCGTACGTGACGCTAAATACTGAGTTAAGACAGCAGGCCAGTAATAAATTTGAAGTGGAGATGTTTAAATTGATGGTCAATGCAGTATACGGTATGAGTCTCCAGAATGTGAGAAAACACCTAAACGTAAAACTAGTCACATCCCATAAAATGTATACTAAGTATGTAGCTAAAGCGAATTTCAATGATCGTGTTTGGTACAATGAAAACCTAGCATTGCTACATATGGCCAAAGTGCGAGTCGTACTGAATAAGCCTGTATACGCGGGAATGTGCATTCTGGACCATAGTAAACGATGGATGTACGGTTTCCACTATGACATGGTAGAGCGGTACGGTATCGAAAGGATTAGAATGGTCTACATGGACACCGATGGGATAGTCTACGCGATCCGTACCAGAGACGTCTACCGTGACATGTTGACACACCTGGACGATTTCGATACAAGTAATTATCCCAGGACCCACATTTGCTATGATGGACGGAATGCTAGGGTGTTGGGAAAGTTTAAGGATGAAGCCGGAGGAGTGGCCATTGAAATGTTTGTCGGATTGATGGCCAAACTCTACTGTATGACATTCGGCAGGTGTACTTGTAATAATGAAGTTGAAGGAGATGATTGCATCACGCCTCCCCCCATCAAACGTGCGAAGGGTGTTAATCGTGCCGTCGCTCTGCGTGATCTAACCGTACAAGATTACATCGATTGTCTTCATAACAGAACAACAAAGAGTACGGAGAATCAACGCTTTCAAAGTAAATACCATATGATTTACTCAGTGGTAGTGAGAAAAAGATCTCTGGCTCCGTTTGATGACAAACGATACGTGATGCCGGAGGACGGAATAAACACTCTTCCGTGGGGGCACTATGCAATACCACCAAGAGCACCACCGCTACCTCCAGCTCTGCCTGCACCGATGGACGTAGACGAATACACAATTTAATTTATGTCGCATGAGTGTGATCGTTTAGGCGCTGTTTGGATATTAGGAGTGTGTTGGACTGTGATGAACTGTGATATGAACATTTGTTTTGTTGCTGTTTCTTGTAAAGTTTTATTAATTAATAAAATAAATTTTGTTGTCTTTTTTTTTATAAATGTTATGATTGTTGGATAATGTATAAAGTTTCTTTTTGCTGATTCATTTTTCAATACACTTGATGTTAGTTTTAAGATTGTTTCAATAAATCTGACCGTTTGTATTGACATACTTGTTTTCATTTTCCAGTTTTACACATAGTGTTAAGATCATTCACTGTTAGACTCTTTGCTTTTTGAAAAATACTAAAGATATCAAACTCTTTTCACTTTAAAGTAAAATATAAATGATGAGTCTACACAGAGGTGTACAAATACTGAACTATCAGACTCTTTTTGAAAGTAAAATACCAATCTACTAGACTCTTTTGTCTTTGAAAGTAAACATGTAATGTTGAGTCTTCGCAATGGTTAAACAAAAGTGCTCTTTTCAATTTGAAGTGTAAAACTTTTACATGCTATGTCAAAGATGTGCAATGACTAAACTAACAGAATCTTTTGACTTTGAAAGTGAAGTACTAAGTTACTAGACTCTTTTGTCTTTGATAGTAAATGTAATGCCGAGTCTGCAGAAAGGTTAAACTATTAGACTCTAAAAACTTTTACAAATGCACTTTTGACTTTGAAATAGTGAGTCTCTTCAAAATTGAAACTTACATGCGAATGACAAAAAAAGAATTATGTTTGTTAAGTGCTAATTTTTATTGCAAGAAAGGAAATATCTTAACATACAAGAGAAATATTGTTTTACAGTCCAGTTAATAGATGTGAATAGTAAACAATAGTAGTGTTTACATAATTTAGTGAAGTCTTCTGATCATCGCATCAGTGTGAACAGTGGAAGAGTCGTCAAGGCGCTGCACAGAGTCAGTTGACTTACGAGTGGAAGTCCCAGAGGCAGTAGAAGATTACTGTGGAATCTTAAAAACTTTAGTTTTAATACAGAACAAAAAGCATACTTAAATGAAATGGAAAAGTATCAATGTAACACATTGTGTGTTATATGCAAAATTTAAAATGAAAATACCAATAATGTTCAATATGAAAGTATTTTTAACAATGTTAAAAAGAGTTGTATTACTATTCATGACTCATAGCAGCACTGGCCGAATGCCTCTACTATTTTGGATTGCCGCGGATTCGCCGCGGATTGCCGCGGATTTGCCATACAACAAATGTTAAAAAGAGTTGTATTACTATTCATGACTTATAGCAGCACTGGCCGAATGCCTCTACTATTTTGGATTGCCGCGGATTGCCGCGGATGTGCCGCGGATTGCCGCGGATTTGCCGCGGATTTGCCGCGGATTTGCCGCGGATTTGCCGCGGATTGCTGTGGAGAAGTCTATCATTCTGGTATGAGCAAAAAAAAAAAAAAAAAAAAAAAAAAAAAAAAAAAAAAAAGTGAACCAGTTGTACCAAAGTCCTCTACTGTTCCGCCGTGGGTGGTCTCGGGGGGGGGGGGGGGGGCTCGCCGCCGGTGGTCCTCGGGGGGGGGGGGGGGGCTCATCCCGCTCATCCCGCCCTACCTTACCTTCGGCTTTTATCCCCTACTGTCGCTGCCATAGATCTTGTTATTATTCAGCTGAATTTACAGTGCTGTAAACACACTTTACCAAAACATAAACATAACTTTCAGTTATAAAATGTTTCATCCTTAGTTGAGAAGAGTGGTAATACTGATTTATATATCCTATGTTACCTGTACTTCCATGTACGCCGCACGAGATTGCACCACCGTCAATATGCTTCACACACGCTTATGCTATCTATGAGAAGTCTACTCACGTTAGTGTACATAGTCAATGCTACTTCGGTTACTACAGTACGGTTCATTCACTATTAGTATCAAAGTCTTATAGTACAATTTGTAAAATGTTATCTGAGGTGTGTTTTTTAGGTTCAGTGTATTACTTAGTACGGTAATATATACTTCTAATATGTAATCATGCTAAAAACATTGCAACCCGTTTATATTTTAAACCAGAATTGGTAGAACTGGTGTCAAACTTAAAAGTAACAGTGTCCAGCCAGCGGCTTGGTCAACGGGGAAGTTCCCGGTAAGTTTTTAATCAAACAGTAAAACTTCTGAAAATCAATTATGTAACAAAAATAACGACATCGTCAACGATAGGTAAACATCGAAGTCTTCCACTACCCTCGATCTCAAATCCAAACAACATCCTCGGAAGGAAATTATTTTATGTCTTATACAAGACAAACCACATTAGAGTTTCTATTTATTTTTTTAACTATATAAATTTAAAAATTATTTTTAACTAATCGGTTTTGAAGAGGCCATAAGAAGCATCAATAAATATCAATAAAAAAGTCAATAATTTGTTTAGTGTAGGAATTCATATCACAATCGTCCCATTATGACCTTGGATACGCAATTCAATGTGTGGATTCACCTACCCATTTAATGGTGTTACAACAGACTCGATTTATAAAGAGGACTTACACTATGATACATTTCTCAAAACTGGAAGGGTACTGTTTGAATTTACCCAAATTGCTTAACTTAAACGTTACGGAGTTTTCACACAGTTTATTTTATTACCTAAGTACATGTATATATTACAAAAAAAAAATTGTGTATAAATTATAATAAGTCAAAACACTATATTGACACCAGTTAAGAACGACTACACTACTGGTTGGAATGCTCGGAGAGATGACGTCACAGTTGTAGATGAGACAGCTGATCGGTGTCGCCAAAAGAGTAAATTACTCAGTTTTCGGGGATTTGTGCAAAAATTCGATAAAGAAGAGTTCATTTTTATGGGATTCCGGATTTCTACTTTCAAGGTAATTATTAAGGCAAATGCTTCTGAATCGCATCATTTTAGATTTACGTTGGCCCATCAAGAAATGTGACATGAATAATATATGTAATAATCTTGTAGTGTTGGCCTGGGTTATAATGTACCATTTGTTTAGTGTTATTTAGTCACTGCTCGAAATGAAGAATAAATTTTAGGTTGGTGTAAAAAATATATGAAATGAACCTGATTGCTGTTTGAAAACATTTTATCAATATATAACAGAATCATGTAATCAGTTCGCTCACAAATCTTAGTCCAATAAAAAATACCAGTTTAAGGGTTGCAAGTTCAATAGTCCATACGCAATAGAAAGCGAAGGTATTTTAACCACGACGGCAAATTTCGTGTAAAACTTGTTCAACTCCATAGCAAACTTCCGACATTGATGTAATGACGGGCGAAATTACATCAGCTGGCGATAAGAGTTGCACTGATAAGGACTGGGCAGGACTGCATTACACAAACCTGTAGCCACCTTATCATTATGGATCGTTACATTGATTACAGTAGGCGTTATTCTCATTAGCCCAACACCTTTCCGATAACATTGGCTTTGATATTGTGTTATTTATGTTGAGTATTAGGGAGTAGTTAGATCTCCGATAGCACACTTATTTGTATAGTTTGCTGATAAGATAATAGCCTGAATGACATAAAAAGCTTAAAGTTTTTAATGGGAGTTATTGAAAGAATATCAATCAAGTAATGTGAACGTGTCTCTTGTGCTTTTTCACCTCGGTCGAATAATTTATTTACCTGTACTTAACTTTCAATGTCTCACTATTCAACTTACACTGTTGGGTCTCTTAAGGTTTTGTTTGCTAGTATAATCTTATCTATTTCTCCCTAGATTTATTTTTCAACTTCTTTAATTTTGTATTCCTCTAACTTTCGTTGGCTTCACACTATTTGAAATAATTTGCCACTTCTTTGAACGTGCATTACTAGACACTAGTTGTACCGTATGTTATGTGACAAGTTTCAAAAATTGAGAGGCCTAACAACTCACAGAACCCCTAAGATAAGAATGGATACAGATCGATGATTCTACTTTGCCTGCAGCTGAGAGGAAGTTATTGATGCATTTAGGTTGCTCATTTATGATGAAGGATCCCTATAGTTTGTATTTCTAATTATTGTAGATTGATGACTAGTACCACCTCCATTCAGGACATCGCAGTATATTGCAGCCAGAGTGGAATAGGAGCTTCTACATTGCCTACCGCTGCGGTGAAGGCGTCTTATTGTTGTGGACTGCACTATTGCCACCTCCTACCACTGTATAAGTTATACGTGTCACGTGTAGTGTACGCTCATCAAACCGAGTGACTTGTCACTTTATTTCCATCCTCTTTTTGTCTGGCCAAACGGCGCATGTTAGTAGAGAAAACTTCAACAAAAAAATACAACTTCTAAATTTTGAATACCGATTATTCTGATTACTATAGTTGAGTAAAAATTTATATTATTCATTACCTTTTTAAAGCTTAAAAAAAAAAACTAAAATATCGTGTGTAGTGAAAGCTAAAATAAAAATTCTCAAACACGAATCTTTTAGAAACGCAGATTAAAATACGTTATGAACCAATCGTTGACAATAGTCATATCACAACTACAACATCACTTTGGGCCTACATGCAACCACAGAGATGCAACTAACATTACACAAGAGTTTCGTCTATTATAAAGTCACATTACAACTACAACTGTTAAAGTTCAACTGTTAAACTTGTATGTGGATCCGATCGGCTTCCCGTAGAGTAGACGTAGGCCTACGTTTTTATCAGTGAATGGAATGGATTTTATACATTATATACCATTGTAATACACACTTATTTAATTTGATGATGGATTAACATGGTTATTTAAAAAAAAAATGAATGATCTAAAGAATGTTCTAATATTTTTGCAGTCCAATAAATCAATTATTGTAATTTTATTGTGATTGGTCGGTCGCCAATGTTAGGACCGTAGAGGAAAAACCTCAACAATCCTGACCAACGCAATACAATGTTCATTCGGTCACGTCTCCAAGGACCTCAAGAGAACTTTTATTTATTAACTTTTAAAGAAAAAAGGTGCAACTATATGACTTAAGCATTTTTAAATTCATATCATTGTTTTATATTTTTAAACATAATACTGCACTTTTTATTCCTGGAAGCAATACAATTCTCAATGTAAAGTAAAGAAGCATGCGTAAAAATAATCTCCAGTTTCCAGGCATAGAAATTTTATTTTCCCCAAGGTTTAAATTGAGATTAAAAATTTAAATAGCAAAATAAACATTTAAGAAACATGCTAAAATGTTTAAATACAAAAGGAAAATCGACCATATCTTCCATGAATTATTATCAGGAACCGAGCCAATCAATCAATAAAGGGACCATTGCCGCTGTTAGTCCTCTAACTCATTGTTGAGTAGAATACATACAATACTAAAAGCGACTCAGTTTTATCCTCAATTTGTTACTTTTAAAACTATAACCCTCCGACAAACTTATACTATAAAAAAACTTTGCAGTCTAACATTTGTTCCCCAGGAGTACAACTGTGCCAAATAACATAATCCCCGTTTATTTCACAAAAAGAAAATACATAGTGAAATACAAGGTCTAACAGTTATCATTTTCCATGATGCAATCGTAAACGGTTGGTAGATTTGTTACATTTTGTAAGTATGAAAACATTTGGGAGAGATATTTTACATTCACGACAAACAACGAAGGTTAAAATTAGAAGAAAAGTACAAATAAAATACAGGGATTTTAAACTCTGCTTAATATAAGTAACTAAAGGAAAGCTAAATAAAAAGAAAAATACAAGAAAGGTAAATTAAGGGCAAGGGCGTATTATATTTACCCTTAATCCAATACGTTTTTTTTCTAAAAAAAGGAGAACCTAAGGGGCCGTCCATAAATTACGTCATCGCTTTTTGGCAATTTTTGGATCCCCCTCCCCTAAAATCATCCTACCATCATAATTTGTTTGACCCCCCCTCTCAGAAAAATGACGTCATTTTTGACAAACCTCCGTTTTAAGTAAAAATAATGCTTTTTTCGTCAAAGCTACTTAAGTTCTATTCTTTATTGATTTATTTATTAAGAATATAAATTTTAAACTTTTGAAACCGATTTTGGCGGTAGTTTGTTGCCGCCAGAAAGAACTATTCAAATCGGATATTTTCAAGATGACGATGAACGCTACCTGATAAACTAAAAACATTGACCAATCAAATGTGAATTTACATATTATATATGTAAAATGATATCCCATATATGTATGTATTATACATGGGAAAATGACTTTCCCCATTGGAAAATAAATTATAAAAAAACGCCTAAAAATAGTCTAATGCATTTTCTTCGATAATTATTTTATAATAGTTAAATTGTGTGCAACCTATCATTGTTTTACTGCCTAAATTTTAAATAAAACATCATTTAAAACATCTTTTATTAAATGACGTCATATCAAAGCCGACCCCCCGCCTTGCACATCACTCTACCGTCATTTTCAATCTGGACCCCTCCCCCCTATTTTCAGATGACGTAATTTATGGACGACCCCTAAGAAGAAAGAAGTGCTGGTAACCACCTCAATATGGTCTGAGCTTACCAGTCTATTAAACCACACAATGTCAATTAACTACTAAATATATCACACTTTGTTGTCTATGATAACTGACGGAAAATCCAAATTAAACACAGTCATTTTTTTCTTGAACATTGATTAGGTTTCCTTTTTTTTAGCTGATACCTTAGTTATAGTGTTATAAGAAAGAGGAAAGGCAATATTAAACCGATACTAAGTTGAACTTGAATTATTTTTAGGTGATTAATATTTATTTATTTATTTTTTTTTGCCCCAAAACATGAAAGAAACTGAATTTTAAAGTGTTTACAGTTTAAATTACAGCGTCTCCTGTGTCACTGAAATATATGCATCTGAGTTGGAAATGTATCAAGTCCAAGTTGTGTGGGTGGTGGGGATGAAAAGGGGGGGGTGACGCCAGACGCCGTCTCAGCTGTTGTTGCGGTTATAAATTATCGTCATTTTGAATTCTTGGCCGTCACCGACCTCTGTGTTTATGTCATAATCACAGAAAGACCCCTAGGAAAATCAATAAAATAAAAATTTTTATAATTACTGCACATACTCAGGAAATAAATTGTTTTATATCTTGGTAGGGTAGTCGAATGCATTTGATAAAAATGGAAATGATAACAAAATTATTTTATAACGACGGTATAATTTTTTTTGTAAAAGACTACATATTTTAAACTCGACAAAGAGAAAGTAGATTTTATAACTATCCGTCAAGAGCAGTTTTAAGTTATAACGATTTACTTTGGATTGTTCTTTACTGGGGTTCGTATAAAGATAATACTAACGTAAGAGGTTTCTTTAGAAGTTAATTTTTAGTTACATGTGATTGTAAACTTAAAACTATTATTTTTTGTGCGGGTTATAATTGACTTTTGCATACTCCGGATCGACTATCAAACTTCGTATGACATGGAGGAAGGAGATTACAGTTTGTTTATCCTATGTTAATTACATTCGCAATGACGTCATGTTATCCATCACGTCACATTATCAACAATAATCAAACCGGCAGCCTACACCTACTACAGTGTTGCCGCTCTGGCTCCCCATCATACTGCAATCTACCTATACATGCGCCGGATGAATATTTTAACAAACGCGGAGGATTGATTGGTACAAGTAACCGCTTGTAGCAAATTAGCAAATTAGGATCTTCCAAACGTCAGGCTGTTGATTAGTAATTGATTCTCTGATTGGGCCTGATGATGACCGGTGTGACTGGTCGAAATCGATCGCCATTATAAGATCTTATATATATATATTTACCGTCTGTAAACATTTACAGTATAAGTGTAAATATATCGAGTAGTGTTGGAAGACGTTTTATTATTTCAACCTGAATAATTGATTCTAACACATAATCATTCACACAATTCCAGTAAACCCATTAAATTTTCTAACAATTTGTTCAAAGATTTGTATTATTATCACTTTATTGGTATTTTATAACTCGTACCCGGTTAACCAGGCTTAAGCTTGGTAAAATTATGACTTTTCTTTCTCAGACAAAGCTCGTTTGGTCCGCTCACTCACACCCTCTTCCTTTTTAAGACGAGCTCGTTCGCTTTGCTCACTCCAAAGGATGCTGCTTTATTTCAAATTTGTTGAACCACAAGTTAAAGATGTTACATATTGGTTTATATCTACAATTATCAGCAGATTTTTGTTCAATATATAGCAAAAAAAAATCTCCATACAAGCTTTAGGACGAACTTTCAATGGCTTTAGGACGAAAACCGGATTTTCCCAACTCCAATCAATTCCTCGTGGCTAAAACCCACATATTCAACGAAAAAATAAAAATAAATCCTTGGAAAAAATGTTTTTGCTCGTGCAAACATTGCTTGTTTTAGAGTATTAGCTAAGACAGCAACTATTTGCGTTAAGTTTTCTTTTTAGAAAATGCTTGTCTGCAACTAAAAAAACTATACATATAAAAATAACGTATGATACTTTTTTTTAGTTTGTTCTCAAGTTTAAAAAGTAATGTTCAATTACTATTGGGCTTTTTGCATTATATTTTTTTAAATAAAAAAATTTTAGATTGATTGTTTTATGAAATGTATTATGAACTACGCACATCTCTTGAACATACAATTAATTACCAATCATAACTCTGTGGAGTAGACTAATCAACTAAGTGCATTTTTTGTCTGGCACTTGACCATGGCAAATACACCATAAAGTTCTGTCATCAAGTTATTGCTTAAGCGTAGTTTCACTGCATTCTCAAAAAAGAAAGAACGTTCGTATTTTTAGAGTGAAAGATTAGAAATAGTAAACCAGTATAATAATTAGGCCTATGCATTATAGAAAAAATAGACCAGAGATTAAAAAAAAAATTAGAGTTTATAATTAATTTTAAAATATAATTGATTTAATAAACGATTATTAAAATCGATTGGATGTAAACAAAAATAATTAGGGAAATACTTTATACATTAAGACAGTTTTAGTTATAGCAATGTCCTATAAACGAAGTAACGGGATGATTTTGAGTATAAAACTTGTTTATACAAAAAAATTGAGGTCTGTGTTGCGGTATTTAATACGACATAGTCTTTCTCGCTGTAAACGCAAATTTTTATTTGTGAAGAATTATACAAAAAATTATAAAACCAAGACTACATACCGGTAGGCCTACTAAAAATTACAATAGTCATTCAATGAGTGTTTTGTATAATCTTCTATTTTACTTGAACAATAATGTAAAAATATTTTTAAATGAATGAAATAGGTATGAAGAACATGGATGTTAACAGCAAACCTATTTAGGGCCTACTTGGAAGTTAACAATGAGCAACTAATAGGTGTGGTATTTTATTAGACCCTCGTTGTTTAAGAGAATTGTTCAGAATTCTCGGGAAAAGTAAATTTAGAACTCACATCCTTCATGACATCACTTAAGAACACGAAAAGATAAATGATTGTTACAGTCTACCAATTCTTTGTTCCACTGATAAGTCCAAAAACACGTAAAAAGCACTACATTAATTTTGTTTTTATTTTTTATTCAAGATTTATAAAACCTAATAAATATATAATCTTAAAAAACTCACCAAATTTGGTGTTAACGCCTGTAGATATCATATTTTATTTTCTTTCTTGTCCTTTGGAACGGTTTATTTCTGATCACTGACGATCCATCTTCAGTCTGGAATCCTAGTCCGAGTTATTTCCTTTTACTAGATCATACATTCATGATTGCTTGTCAACAGTAAAAGTACAAAATTATCATTATTACAATAAAACAAACAAACAAACATGTAGATTTAGTTTCGTACGGTGTGCACCCCAGCACTCAAAACCGTCGGTGTGGTAGTTTTTTGTTAAATGTTCGCGGTTTTTTTGTAACAATATAACTTTTGTATTTTTAAACTGTCGACAATAACAAATAAGCAATAATTAGTACTAGGATTTAAGACTGAAGATGGATCGTTGATCCAAACTGTCTCAAGGTCAAGAAAGGAGACAAAAATATGACATTACAGGCGTTAACATAAAATCTGGTGAGTTTTAGAGATTACAGAATAGGTGTCAGTAATTAGTTTCCAGTGTGCGCCGTCACTTCCTTGTCGATCCTCCTTATCATCGGAGGTGTGTCTGTTATCAGTGGAGCGCGGGGGCGGCGCGCTGTTATCAGTCAGGGGGTGGTTGGGGGTTATAACTTGGCGCGTCCTCGGCCTCGGTCCAGTCCGCCGCCGACGACCGCTCACACCCCAGCTCTGGAAAGGTAACTAACACCTCCTGCATGACGTCATGTGCTGTGTTACACGTTGCTGTTATCGGTTAAAATTAATAAATAATAAAATTGGTTGCTAGTGAATAGCTTAATTTATAGAGTAGAAAGTAAAATGTGAAAACTTTTTATCAAGTTTGGTAAAGTTAGGCTTCATTTATTGTAATTACAAGAAACGTATTAAGTTTTTCATGGACGTCATTAATTTAAGTTTTTAATGAGGATGTTTTAATACCGAACAAAAATTTAATACATTGAAAGACAACAATCGAGTACTGTTCATTACCCTCGCTGTACCCTCGCAACAGCTTGTACTATTCGATACTTAGTACAAGCTGTAGTTTGGATTATTTTTCAAACGTCATTGGCTATAGTAAATTGGTTTAGCACTACTATTCAAAAAAAAAAAAAAAAAAAAAAAAAAATCAAGTTTTTACTAGTTAAATAATTTATTCCTAATGAAAAATGACCTCTTTTTTTCAAATCGAATCCCTCTTTGTTTCTATTAAATTAATATACTGTATGTATAAACTTAGTAAAACAAAGGGTGTAATTTGCTGAATAGACAACTTATGGTCATACACATATAGTTTTAATTTTACAGTAAAAAATGTTCAAGTGTTTTACTACTGTAGTACTGTATAACTAAAGCTGTTAAAATTTTAGTTGTCTTTTAAAGTGTGTATAACCAATAAGTAATGTATACCAATAAGTATTTGGGTGAACGAGTGAAAAAACTCATGATTTTGTCATTTAGGGCGTAAGGCCCGTTTTACTCTCGCCACTTACTACTTCACTACCGGTACCACGACCTATCTTGGTACCTTCCTTGTTGACACATTATACTGGAGATTTGAAATAAAATTGTAAAAGAAAAGAGATACACAAAACATAGATAACTGCTGTATCAAGAAATAGAATGGCTGATAATATCGTATATTATTTAAAACAACAACAAAATATGAAGTTAGTTGTTAGCAAGTTTATATGGTTCCAGAAGTTTTGTAAATTAAATACTTTTCGCTAAATAATTAATTTTCAACTATCACAGTAATCTTCGTGAACTATGCCTACTTTATTTCAAACTCCACATCTGCAGTATTCTTTATCTATTCAATTTAACCCAACAACAATTTTTGAAACCTGCATTTTTACATTTTATTCAAGTTCTGTAGATTTGACTCGTAGACAAAAAAAAAAATTTTAATATGAAAAAGGCTTCATGATTTACGGACTTCTTTCCTTGTTAACGGAAGTGCAGCAAGTAACATTTTTTATTTATTTCGCAACTTTTAGAAGTACCAAGGAGTTTATTCCTACCATGTTGAACATAATACGTTGTTATTCCACCAAGCAAGGTCCAGCACTTAGTAGATTATATTTACTTCAAGGTCTTGAAATAAAAATTAACGTATTTAATATTACTTTTTATAGTTTGTTGCGACGTCGAATTTACAGTATTTTCACTTGTCTTACCAAGAAATGCGACTTGAACGTACTCCGAATTTTTATTCAATTTTTTATAACAGTTCTAACTATTAAAACATAAGTAAGTTATTTACTTTACAAGTGAATTATTTTATTGCTATCAAGTTATGTTTTTAAGATTGCTTATTGCTAACGTATGACCTACATTTTTATTTGAATAAAAAATAATTATTTATATTGTATCGACGTAAATTTCACAAGATTTATGCAACAGCAAATATACCCATAAAATAATAATGAATCTAACTTATTGTTTTGAGTATTGATATGTGAGAATAACTGGAGTTCGTTAGATTAATAATGTAGTATTACATTAGATTATTACTCAAGCAAAATGTATTGCTGAGGGCAGACTTAATGAGTTCAAATATCTAACACTTAAATACCATCAATGACTATACTGATGAACGTAGAGGATAACATATAAATACTGTAGTAAATTACAATATAAAATTATCGTAAACTATAGTCAATTACAACATCGCATTTCTCAACCCCAAGTATTTTTTAATTAACTATTTTTTTTTATTCTTTTGCATAATTCTTCCTTTAGTCTTTCGTAAATAAGCCTTCATTAGAAAATTATTTTTTTTTGAGGATTTAAACCATTGTCATACTTAAAAATTCATTATAATCGTAATAGTTGTTTGAACACAAAATTATGAGAGTGTTATTTTGAACATGTATTGTTGAATAGTGGTTTAAATATCATTACTTTTAAAATTAAGATTCCGACTGACTACGAAATAACTGGGCTTATAAGTGAAACAATTTTCAAGAATTCTACGTAATACACTTCTGGATATTTTTTAATGCAGACTTGTACGTATTTATACTGTATTGGAGGTAAATTTTATGCAGCCTGGCTGTAAAGTACACATACGCAGCCATAGTTTCCACTTCTTGGGCCCGTCATTGTCTATTGGTGGGGTAGGGCTGTATTGGTTTAACGGCGCCCGACGGCAAACCACTTTAAACCCTTTTGACCCAAAAACTATCTTACTTTAAACACGTGGCTCTGAAAAAATGTAAAAATAGTATCAATAATTATTACTTAACTAGCAAAGGGAATAGGGGATTACATGACGAAATCGTTATTTATTGTATGTTTTAAGAGACTAACAATTAGTAGATTTATGTTTAATTTTTTAGCATTTTCATATTAAAATATGAGACTAAAAACTTACTGTTTTTACGAAGCTGTAAACAGTGATTGAAATAAGAAATGCATTATGAATATTTACGTGTAACTAGTATACGTGTTGCTCGAAATCGAGCAATTTATTTTAATACAATACAAATGTTACTTTTAGCTTTAAATCAATGACATCCGACCAATCCAATATTGTGAGCATCTGTAATCACCAAAACAACAAATATTTACAGCTGATTATTAACACATGTTTAAAGTGCATTATTCAATCCCAATGTCATTTAAATGGGAAATTTTGAGATTTCAATGGTGGATAGCGCCTTTATTTTCAGTCCGATTCTCATCAGTTTTTGGCGGAAAAAACTACAGACCAAATCCTATCCAACTACACCAAAAACTTGAAAATCGGTTGGAAATTGTAGGAGGAGTTCTCAAGACAAAAAACCCTTAGCGTATTAAATAAGTATAAATTTATATGATCGAATAAAGATCTCCAAAAAGTTTTAACGATTTGTTTGGGCTAAATACTTCAGATGGTTCAATTTCCTATGAAAACAATATCGAATGCTTGCTCGTTAAATGGTTACTGTACTAAGATCAACATTATTTCAAACCTTTCAAGAAGGCCCATGTGTATTAGTAAACCATCAGCGATACACTAAAATACATTCATTGATGATAGGTGACAATTATGAAATTTATTGCATTCAGTTCTAAATAGACAGTAATTATTTTAGAACTGTGAATTTTAAACTCTAGTTTACAGTCATATACTCAGTTGAAAAATTTTGTTTCGGCCTCTTTACGTAGCCTATACGAGAGTTTTTTATTCGTGTTTCAACGAAACAGTAGGTTGTGTAAATGTACAGTAGTTAAGAGAAATATTTTAAATGTACATTATATTAATATAGTAAATAACTAAAAACCCTAAATTTATAGTTAGATTTTACAATAACTTTACTGGTTCACGCGTATGAAACAGATATTAAGTTCCAAAATGTCTACTTTCCTACAGTTCTGGCCCGCAAGAGCACAAAGTGAATGTAATTTATTTGCAGATGAGAGGACAAGACGGCCGCCTCTTATAATACATGAGCACTTTATACACCCGCATCCCGTCCGTCAGCGAGAAAATGTCACATGACTTGGCCATGGGGGGAGTGGGCGATTATTGAATTAGAACTACCATATGATATCAAGATGAATGTAAGAGTTTTTATCCCGTTTTATATTTTAAAAAAGTCTTTTAAATTGAGTGCAGCGGCTTAGTGCTGTCAAAACAGACAGTTTGGGCTTTTTGTGACTTCCGGAGTGAATTAAAAACCCGTAGGCGAGTTAACGATTACAAATATATTAGACTGGTTAGACTTACTTGATTTGTGATCAAATGTGCGAGAGACCCTTGTTATGCGAAATAATAAGATTAAGTAAAACTACATGATTTTTGTTTCGACTATACCAACGGTCCTCAAATTAAATCGAGCCAGCATCATTTATGTTTGGTCTGAAATTTTAAAACGAAAATATTTAGAGTTCGTCTGCTTGTGAGTCCAGTTTAGCTTTTCCTTTAGATCCACTACTTATTAGAACAAAAAATCAAGTACAAAATGTATATTTGTTAGATGTCTACACAATAAAACAGTCCAGGCTCAGTAAAATTGCATAGGTACGACAAAATAGATTGCGGTATCTCTGTGGCAGGGATTGATGCCTAAAGTGCTTCCACAGCAGACGACATGACGGTGGTAGATTGATAAATCGGCAGTTCGCTCATGGCACAGGGTCAAGGTCACTTCAGGGTCACATGATTACTCATCACCGCGGCAGACCGCGAGCCGCCGCGAACGCAACAGCTGGCATGCAAAACAGCTGATTATGACAGCACGCACAGCTGATTTAGAGGGCCGCACAACAATGAAACACATGCGCGGTCTAACCGACTGCGCGGGTCTTCTTCTCCGGTGACAAATGAATGCTCCAGAGGAAGCTATAAAGTAGATCTTGACAGTGGATCTCTGAATGCTCCCATCCTGGTTACCCGGATCATGTTCTCATGTTCGAGAATGATGACACTCCATTATTAAGCGATGCAAACGAAGCTTATTTATACAATATGTCGTAACACTTCTTAGCAAAATAACAAAATATAAGGCAAATTCAAGAGGAAAATCCACACTTAGTCCATTTTATCCATTTTAAAAATCATTTTAAAATCCATTTTAGCTCTTTTCCTGATAGCATAAAGTGTTCGGTTTTATATAGGTTTCGCAAAAAATCTATCAATGTATGCTTAGTAACCAAATAAAGGGACATGCCATGTTAAACAATTTTTATATTTTGTCCTCAAAACCAGAGGAGAATAAAGCTCTGATGCTATAGGATTTCTATACTCATAATTGCAACAGGAAGCTCTTTTTCTACAGTCTAAATGTCAAAATGAGTATGTTTGTTTACAAAAAATCAAAACAATTAAAAACTTATGCAAAATTATTCTATCCATCTGATTCCTTTCAACCAATCAGCATAATTCTTAAATGAAAATTACATCTTGGTGGTGCTCTCTGTGCTTCATGGGAGGCGTTCTCACTCCCATGGGTTGAGAACGCCATCTCCCATGGTTTCCGTGGGAGGCACCCATAAAGATGCCCCTACTTTTTTTGTTCTATATACATTGGATCGATGTATCTTAGGTTTCACTAACAACATGAACTTAGACTGCTCTAACAGTAATATCATACCTTTTTTATGCCTGCCACCGGATTTAGGTATCAAAAATTAATAACTTAGGGACGTTTGAGAATAAGCATACGCCATAATATCCCATTGTTGAACAGCACTGTTGTTAATAGTTTAAACAATATATACATGAAAATTAATGAGTAAATTTTTCAACAAAAAATGTACCCATCAGAAATCCAAATTTGCACGAATCAGCAAGGTGAGTGGATTGTTAAAAGGTACCGTAACTTATATCGATCAACATACAGCCTAACGCGCCTCCTACGTATGTTTCATCACATGTCTAAGATTGAAGTTTCCATGCTTTATCCTTTTTGATTAAAATTTTAAAGTTAAAAAATGTGCATATTCACACGAAAGGGGGACTTTAAGGTAAAAAATATTTAAAGTGGAAAAGCAACAAAACATTGAAAAAACCTAGCCTTCGTATAAATAATCTCCTGTTTGCTTGTTTTTAGTATTTGGACAGAACTGTAGGCGACCCCAAAAATGTGGGCTGCAGTTTACTATAGGACTCAGTAATCAACTTCCAACCAAGAATTTACAGAAGCAATAAAACTTAAATTAATTGATTAAAAGTGATTAAATTAAGTTAATTTGACAATAGTTGACTAGTGGTGGACGGCCCATTCCGTCGTCAAAGTGCTCGATAATAACGTTTGAAAAGAGGAATGTATGATCTAAAAGGAAAAGAGTGGCCAGTATTATGGCGGCCGGCGACGTCGCGGGCGCCTCAATGTCTGCCAAGACCGCGGCGAGTTCCCCACTCGTCCGCCGCTAGCTGCCAGCGCCACCGTCGCCGCGGCGGAAACGTGCGGTTAGCATACATTAACCTTCACCGGCGGGCCACCTGTGTTCCAATAATCGCCATGCAAATTAGAACAAGCAAGAAATTGAGTTATCGATTAATCAGTTTGCAAATTTAATTTGAGAGACCGTCACGGGTGTTGGATTGGCGAGTGGAAAAATCGTTGGGAGTTGACGACGAAGAAATCATTTATTGGACATGGAATACGCCTACTAATAAAGAGCAAAATTCTAATTCCTGGAATTCATGGCTTGATATACTCTAGGAAACATTACCGGTTTCATTTAAGAGTGTAATAGTTTACTGAGTGTGATACAGCTGTATTCCTACAGTTCCTACGTGTCTTTTCCAACAAAACCCGATGATACATTTGAGTTTAATAGATTGAATATGACGTCATTTAATTCTCAATAGGTTTTACACTTAAAACAAAATCTTACATTATTTTAGCTCTTATTAATATTTCTTTCTTTCAATTTGATTATAACAATTTGTTAGATTCTTAATAGTATTACCATTGACTATGTACACTAACGTGAGTGTACATAGTCAATGGTATTACTGTTATTATTCATCGATTAATCAAAACTTTTCCCCGAACTGTCACATGATTTTATACTCATCGGTAGATTAATTGCCTAAATGAAGCTTGCGTTTATACAGTCATTTGAAAAAATTATTGTTTAACCAATTTTTCTCATTTAACCAATTTCTTTCCCTAAGAATAAAAATATAATTTAGAGCAGTAAATGGAAATGCAACAGACCAAAGAACATTACTAGTACTGCATTTGAAACATTTGTTAAAGGTACTGGCAGAAATTTAACTATGCATCATGTCAGTAATTACTTATTGTTAATTTTCCTCGATGAAATAACCAATGCAACGGTAGTTATTTTGTTTTGTAACCTCGCTTAAAACTCTCCAGAGATTGTTGAATTTTTTCACAAATTGCCTTCAATCACAAACTGTGCTCCATCAAGATGGAGAAAATGAATTAGCTCAGTGTCAGGTTGATAAAAGGAAGAAAGTGGATCAGGACGCGAATGTGAACTTTCTCTGTCCTCAACATGAGGAGCAGGATCAGGGAGTGAACCTGCCATCGTGTTAACGCTAAGTCAGTTGAGTTTTATTTTTATTTTAGGTACAACGTAGAGAATATTGTCTACAGTAAAACTTGGGCACATAAGTTTTTAGCTGATACGAAACACGAAACGTACCTTTGAGAAGTCTCTTACTTTGTCTTCACTTATAAAAGTTGAAAAGTTCAAAAGACAAACTGCTGCTATTTGCTTTCAATGCAGACTTTTTAAACTGAGTACTGTTTAAAACAGATAGGGCTTGTGAAGATGAATATTTTGAATCTTAAAGTAATCACTTGGGTACCGAATGGGTAACGAATCATAGCTGTCGGTGTACGTTGGAGGAGAGCTTATGCTTCTATTTGATGGTTTTATCGGTTCCCCGCTGTCGACATTATCTCCAATGTTGTTAAACACCCGGTGAGACCCTGGCCCCGAGGAAGTTGGGAGAGTAGGCCTACTCGATTGGAAAATTGGGCCGAGGACTAATTCAATAACTGCTCTTTTTTTGGATCGTCTAGTTAAAATATTCATAGAACTGGTTTAAAGTTGATTCATCTGGTGTGAATGTACTTTACGAATGTCACTTGAGAATGACAATACAAATATTGAATAGGTTTAAGTTTAAAATATAGAAAAAGTCTAGAGAAAATAACATTATAATTTAATAACAATTTGTAAAATTGTTAATAAGTGCAAAAACTTTAAATCTATTTTGTAAATTCCCATGTTATATTAAACTTTGTCAGAGGAATACAAATTATTATTATCATGAATAGTTCAGGGAAAATTTCAAAAAGGAGTGGTATTATCCTTATGTTTACTTTATGTTATCTTTATGCTAATTTGGTTTGATTAAACATTGAGGGGTGTCCTAATAAATATTTAAATTCATTGATCAGTTTTTAATTAAATGATGGTGAGAAAAATGTTAAGTTCCATAATTAATCGTCAACCTTATCAATGTGTTTATTTATTTTTTTACGATGCGTAAAATTTAATTTTAAAAGTAAAGTAATGTAGCCTATTTTGAAAAGATGATTAACTGTAATCTTAACCATCAATGAAATATTTTGGAAAATGATATGTAAGAGAATTATTATTGTTATATTCGGTATTTTGGACATTTATTAGCAATCAATCAAAGCTGACTCATATCAGATTAGGAATAGACTATGAGGTTAGTATTATTTGGGATAATTTAGAGAAACCTAACCAGTTAAGACTCTTCATTTAATAAAAAGGGCAAGTGAGTTTTAAAAGTGACATCGCCTTTGCTTAAGATCAAATAATAAACAACGATAGACAGGCATTGGATGTCAAACAATGTATTTGTTGCTAAAATATTGTAACGGAGTCCTTGCCGAAGATGGCCAACATCAAGCTCTGATTTAACCCGATGCAAATTATTCTAAAAAGTCATCAATTCAATTGGACCTAAAACTTTATCAGTTGTAGCTAAAACTGCACTTAATTTTCATTATTCTGACAACATAATCTTCATAAATCCAATTGATGTCCGCTACGCTTCAATTTGTCTGTAAAGGAAAAATCATCATCTCCCGCACCCGTTCTCAGTTTTAAGGTGCCCAGCCTCTGAGTAAAGCTGACCATTGCATTATGCAAACAAATTTGTATTTTAAAAGCTTGAAGCTGGTGAGATCAATCAAAGTCTGCCCCTAGTATTGGGAACTCGGACCATGGCCCGGACACGCCTCAGGCACGTGGGAGACAGTGGCGTCTGCGATCGGCCCTTTGATCGGGTCGGGGACCTTTTCCAATTGACTTATTGCATCTAATTTGTCACATCTGACAAGCAGAAGCCTTGATCTTTCTTGATTTCTCTGTTTATTTATAACCAAGGCCACCATTGGCAAGCCTGACCGGCATTCTTGAGGTTGGCAACCGTGTACCGGCGTGCCTCGTTTGGCACTCGATAACAGCTGGGCTATCCGGCCTTCGTCCTTCTTCCTTGTCTGAGTAATTGGAAGAAAAAGTTAACACAGTCAGTTTCGATCATCAATGGGCGGGGTGAAGTTGGGCAGCCTTCACGCAACGGTTCCTGTCGCGAGATGATTCCAAACCGGACCAAACTCATGATCCCTGGTCGCGAGGTAAGTCAATGAAAGATAAAACACCATTAAAGTTACCCCTTAAAATCAGACACAATATTTTTCCTCAAGGAAAAAAATATAGAGTCGAAAAATGTGTGCAAGAGTTGAAATGAAAACTGATAATTCAGAAAGCTTTCTGGCCCCAGAGTCACATTTTTTGGCCCGGTACTTTTTGAACAAGCTTTTTCTAACTTTATGTTAAAGATCCTTAGCTAAATTTTCGCATGGTTAGTAACTTATACACAATAAATACTATTTGCTTATTACTAATTCAAATCTTTTTTCACTCGTAGGGGCCATCTAAACGTAATTCCAATTTTCTTTTGTGATCTTATTTAAACTATTGGATCTCGACATTGAATTATTTAAATTTAAACATAGCTTCGTCGGTAGTATAAATCCAACCCGTGCAAAATTTTCCAGACCTTTGACCAATTTTGCGCTATTCCGCGACAAAACGTATTAAAAGGCCTCCACGGCACATTGGGCGTTCACGCAACATTCTCGGAAGCGGCCGCCTAGAGAGCCATGTGGCACAAGTGGTCCCTTTGCGACCTGTGCCAATTCTGTTTTCGCAAAGCTGTTTTTGGAGCATAGCAGCCCGCTGGCGGGATATTCCCCATGAAATTGGCCGAGCCTCCGCCGCGACGCGACCGCCGAGCTATTTGCAAACGTCTGGGAGAGGGACGTCTCCACTTTGTTATGCTCTACTTTATACGCAGATGTTCCCAAAATATGCATTACGCGATTCCCCTTTTAGACCGGAATCTTTCTAGACTAACTGTTTTAACCTGATTGTTTCTAAGGTCCGATTTGACACGTAAATCTTCACAGTTGGGTATGTTTGGAAACATTGGAATGTGTTGATTCTATGTGGAACCGAAAATAACTGTGATCGCGATGGAAATGGGTTTGTAAACATTTTTTGGATTCCGCTCCAGAATGGGAGTAGCTTGTTTGTTAAGAAAGAAGATTCAAGTAGATTGAGCCAAGCGAAAATGTCCAAACATCTCTATTTCTTGTTATTTCTCTTTTACCGAAGAAGGAATAATTGAGTGTGTGTGTTATAGAACTGGTTTAGGGAAGATGGGTTGATAGTTGATAGCAAGAAATGTAAAATAAGTTTTCTGCCAGGCTATTAAATACAATTTGTAATTTATAACTGAGGCTAATTTAGGATTATTAAAATTAACAAAAACCTTAGGCCTAATTTTAAACTAAGCGGTTGTAGAAAGGAGATGTGTCTAGGAAAGCTGTAAAGTGATAGGTTTTTTTGATTCTTCAATTTCGCCTTGTAGATGGAACATTATTTCCGGTGGAGGAAAAATATCCCGGTCACATCTTTAAACCAAAATTCCTGGTTAATGTAATAATAAATAACGATTGTAGCGAGAGGTTGACTTTCTGTATATTGATGGAAGTGGACCTAGTTTTATAAAAAGAATTTTGGCATTCCGGTTGACAACTAAAAAAAGTATAGTTTCATAGACGAATTTGGTTTTTATTACCAAAAACTCCTTCTTGTAGGCATACATATTCCATATTTAAGGTATGAAGAAGACGCTGACCGTCATTGGCAGTATCTATTTAATAACATTTTAATTTTTGTTGTGAATTACGGAAAGTTCTCCAGATCACTTTAGAGCTTGTTCCAGTCATTAAAACTTTATTTCAACATTCACCACTCAGTTTTCCTTGTCACGCAGCAGATCGTGCAAAATCTCAACTTTATCCTGACCTCCGAGCCTTGATCTCCGCCCATTAGCACCAGCACGCCAAGTCTCGCACCCTTGCCAACCACGTGGTCCCTGCCATAACCTCAACCTCTTCTACTTTCTCCCCTCTGACGTCAGCACTCCCTGGTGACTCACAACTCAGGAATGCGCTCTTCACGGCTCATCTCCCACAAGGCCGGCGCGGTCCACCTCAAATCTCACGGGTAATTTACCAGCTCATCCATTTCTTCTCTGCCGTAAGCTGTTTTTAACTGATTTCGCGAGTCTCTGCTAATTCGGCAATGGTGGTGCACAGTTGATGGTGCCAGAAAATTCGTAAAAGCCACATTAGAATGAAATGGCGATACAAGAGTCTGATCTCATGGTCAGTGGGATCATAGATCTAAATGTTGGTTATTCTACTTTAAATATATTTTACTTTTGGCAAACCGATAAGGTCTCTAGGTAATGAATTGGGTTATTTGTTCAATTTTACCTTTTTAATTCATCCAGATGAACAATGCACTGTGATCTTTAGGCTTCAAATGTAGCACAGTATAGCAGCATAGTATTGAGTAGAAACATTCGACATCTCTTTTGGTATTTTGAGAGGAATCCAAGTCAGTGAGCAAATATAATTGTTGGTAAAGACAAAGGAACTAGTTTTTTAACAATTAACACGCTATGTATGTAACAGAAGGCAATACATGTATAGCCTACATAAAGATCGGTGTGGACACTTATGTAGAGGTATAAGCATATTTTTTTCCAATCTTGAAACTAAGTTGGAATGATACAATACAGCGTAATCCACGAGGGAGACAGTGTATATATTTACTTATACAGTATATTTACACCGGGTTATACTTTATTCAACGTGTTTGGCTACATACAGATTTTCTTAAACAAGAAGAGATTTTACAATGAATGGATAAGCAAGAGATTTTCGCAGAAAAATCAACAAAGCCATTAACATTAGATAACGAATTGTCTCTCGGCAACAAATCAATAATGAATAGCCTACATGTTGTCAAACACGTATCAAGATCATCACGAATCAAGACTGCTTGATTAGTAAACTTTACTTAAAACTAAGAAAAATTCAGCATTGTCTTGATAAAAGAGAATCACTTAAGAATCAAATAAGAATGATCAAAAACATATTTCTTAAAATGAAGCCCTAAAGGATTGACAATTGTGGGAACATTAAAAAAGTGTGTTATATGTTATCTTAGGTTTTTTTTATATAAGACGTGTTTCTTTAAAAAATTATAGCTTAAAAGCTAAAACTTGAGTACTGTATACGAAAAAAGTCTGTAATGGCTTAACATGTTGTATACCCTCAAGCCAAATCTGAGTGTTGTTCCGTATTCGCCGGCCAGTTGAGTGTCCGGTGTACGGTACCAGTGTCAAGGTCAACTGAAGGTCAAGGTCACATGACCTCAAGCCTCCGAACAATCCCCTCTAATCTTGTGCAGGTAATGGCCTCCCGTCACTCATCTAATCGCTCCCGCCATTTTGTTTCCCGCCAAACAACTACGCTGCCGGTGCCGCGCTGCTGTTGGATCATTTTGTCTCAGAAGCATTAAAAATGATAATTTTGTAAAAACTTTCATTTTGAAAATTAAAGGAATACGTTAGGGAAGTTGCCATATTTGAGGAATATTTGTTTTTGCGAATAAACATGCTTTGAATGTACAGTACATGACAGTTTTCATTGATATTTCAAAAGAGTTTTTATTTCATGATTGATGAACTAAGCACTTACTGCGATGGTTCATAAATGATTCATAGTTTTTAATTAAATCATTTTCATTGGACCTACTATTGGCCAAATATTGTTAAAACCACAGCAATGAAAAGGAAAAGTCTTCCTTCAATTGAACATCTACTGGCGTAAATCAGATTAACACAAAACAGGTCTTTAGGCTACTCTTTACTCGATGTCACAGCCTAGCTCATACATCGGTATGTATTAGATGATCGTTGTCTTTGCAAAGCAAATTAGTTCATAAAGTCCTGATTGTGATTGAGGGTTTGGTGGAATGTGCACTTTGTCATTTAGTCACCTCAGAGGAAAAACTCGCACGCAGTAGGCCTAAGGTTTGGCGTAAGAGGTACGAGGTGGTAATTTTTTAGAAAAGCCAAGTCATCTTCAGAACATCTTGGTTAATCAAAATGTTGCTGTTGTAAGTTTTTCGTTCAAGAATCTTCCAACTTTGCTATGCCAATAGGGTTCTTCGTACTATCAAAATACGAGATCTTCTTCATGCTATGAGTTAGCAACAGTTGTTCCAAAATATCTATATGTCAACAACGATGCCATTACAGCAAAGGAAATGGTCCAAACAATGTGTATACATTTATTCTTGAATGTAATTATTTATTTGAATAACTACATAATCCAGTGAGATGGCATTAATGAGTATTAAATACAATACGTATTAAAAATACCCCTGTCACAGCAGACCTGCGTACTCAGCGAATTTTTAATGGAATTTCAGATTATTTAATTTCCCCATAAAACACCATAAGATCGAGTATGTAGGTTTGCTGCCATTGGGTGTTGTTAGAAAATCTATGTTAATCAATAATTGGTGAATGTAAACACAAAATTGTATCTAACTCTGGCAATTCCCCCCCCCCCCCCCCCCATAAACCCCATGGGGGTGAATATGTAGGTTTGCCGCCATATGGGTTTTGTAAGCAAGTATAAGTTAAACCTTATATAGATAATGTACATAAAAAAAATTGATTAAGTTATGTCAAAAAATAAGCAAGATATAGGGGTTTCTTGATTTTCCATAAGAATAATATGGAAAACACATTTTTGGATTTGCCCCGTAACCAGTTATGCTATGATAAAAATTCAAAATACCAAATTGTTTGTTTTTTAAGCTCTTTTAAATTGTTTCAGTTAAAATTGATGAATTTTAAAAATTGAGGTCCAAAAATGCCAAAAACCCATTTTTGACCCCTTTGAAACATCATAAAACTCCGTTCCCATAACCCGACAATGCTGGTTCGCGAACTCAAAGACATTGGAAATATGTCCTGAAATAATATGAGATATAGGGTCTTCTGACACTACTCGACATATTTATACTTACAGAGTAATTTTATACAAGACGGTAAATATTTATTAGTGTTTGTGTGAGTAGGCTGTAGGTCAGAAATTTAAGAGTGTGAACGAAGACATTTCAAATTTTTATCCAAACAAAATAATTGCCCTAAACTGTTTGTTATACATTTAAAAATTTTTAGCTACTAGTTAACAAAATTTTTGGAAAAATAATATTTTTCGATTGATATTTTTCATTGTTCTTTAATTCGTTGCTGAATTTAATTTATTTTTATCACATGTCTTGTAATTTAAATATAATACATTAATTTTATGGGTAGTCCATGAAGCGAATGCATCAGTAAAAATTTAAAATAACATGTAAAAAATATGTTTAAGTCCTAAAATATGTCAAATCATGGGCGAATATATTAATCCTTTAATGAAGGGCATATATTAGTTTTTCTCTTATGAAAAAAATCCGCATAACATTTTTTAACGCCACTCTTGAAACCTTTCATCGATGTCTCCAAAACATTTTAGATTTCAAATAGAGTCCATTAATTTTCGACAATTTTTCTGGTTAGTGGCACATGCACACAGTTTTTGCACATTTAGTGTTCTAAATATTAACAGTTGTGAGAACTAACAAAATCAGATAGGTTAAAACATTTATTTCGTGTAGAAAGTATAAGCTACTCAGAATAGATTCTTTATAGCTGCTTATGACAGCCTATAAGGATATGCTTGCAATTCCCGGAGATACAAAATTCGCTGACCATAAGCAGATCTTATCGATACCCAACCCTGGACCTTCACCGGACTTGAAACTCGAGTCATGGTCAGGGCCAAGGCTTATCTGGAAAATACGACCGATAGTTGAAACCGGTGATGTCATGAGGGTGGTAAAGTAGTCTATCTCCATCTCCGCAATCAACGAATTAGTCTAAAAAGGAAGGGGGTTTTTAAGGTTTGCTTTATTTGTTGATTGTCTTGTTAAATAAAAACACTGAGTGATAAAAATATCTATTCGAAGCTTCAACAAAAGGCAGTAGCACTTGATGTTCATCGGAACTTTATAAATAGAAAAGACGTAATACAGTAAGTATAAAGTATTCTCTAACATAAATATATATATTTTAACCAAATAGTAGCAACTGTTTTCATCAATTTATAACAAATTTGGTCAGAGGACACTTTTTGATTATGCATAATAAATCTGCTTGGGTTGGACGGTATCAGAAAAAACGGGAGAAGTGAAAATAAAGTTGTACCACACGCAGAACTGAACATTTCATAAACAAACACTCAAAATTTAAAGATTTGATCTTTGAATAAAACAATTCTTTCAAGAATATAGACTTTTATAGAAAACTTTTCCTAGCTATTAGGTGTAGGCCTACTATTCTTTGCTCTCCAAGATCGTTGGATGAGGTTTTGTTGAAAGTTCCTTATAATAAACAATAGGATAGTGAGGTGATCATGATCTAGAAAGGAATTTAAAAACAGTAAAACAGGAAAAAACGTATATACTCCTGAAAGCTATTGCTTGTAGCTTTTTGTACAAGAAAGCTGAAAGATGAAACGTGAAAATTTGTTTTTAGTGTCTTTGTGGTGTAATATTTTGAAAACTATTTAATCGATACAGCTCAGATCGTTTGTAATAATTACCAATCCATTTTACATAAAACACGAGTATTGTACTAGGTAGGATTATCTCAAAAGCTTATATGTAATTTTCTAGGTAGATAGTAAACTGGTATAGAACTACAGTATATTCGTGTAAAACCGCAAGAGTAGTCTCAGAAGACTTTATTTTTTTTATATTTTCTCGAAGTAATTTAAAAAATAGTTATTTTAAAATAAATCATGTTGACCAATTGATTGGTTTTACCTCAACAGAATGAATTTAAAATTACAATACTGTTCTTTGCCTAAATACAGTTCTCCATACAGTTTATTTGCATGTCTTCTCAAGATTACTTTTTATAAATCATTGGGCTCTGATTAGCTTTATGTTCCTTTCTGCAATGTTGAGTTCACTGCCTTTGCTAATGAGAACGCACTCCTGCATATCAATAAATGCAATTAACGTTACAACCAATTAAATTTCTTTGTTTAAAGTTCATTGTTGGCGATGAAGAGTTAATGTTATTGTTAAGTAAATTGTTGCGGGCATATTCCATCAGGTATTAGTAAAACAAATCCCGTCTTCAGGTGGAAGAAATAACTGGAACATAACAAAGTTAGAAAAAACACACCAGGCGAACTTGGAGAGGTCCATAGCCAAACCTGAAAACAGAAAAGGCAGTCTTAAAATTAAATAAATTAAATATTTATTGGTGTCTTATTACATTTTTGTGTCAGGGGCCGTCCATAAATTACGTCATCGCTTTTTGGCCATTTTTGGACCCCCCCCCCCTCCCTAAAATCATCCTACCATCATAATTTATCTAACCCCCCCCCCCTCTCGGAAAAATGACGTCATTTTTAACAAACCTCTGTTTTAAGTAAAAATAATACTTTTTAAATGCTACATGACAAACTAAAAAAATTGACCAATCAAATCTGAATTTACCTTCAGAAATAAAGCCAAAATGACTCTTTCTCAATGGAAAAATAAACTATAAAACCACGCCTTAAAATAGTCTAATGTATTCTATAGATAATTATTTTATAATAGTTGAGTTGTGTTAGAATTTATTATTCTTTTACTGTTAAAATTTGATATAAAACATCATGTTTAAAATGACGTCATATCAAAGCCGACCCACCCCCCTCCCTTGCACATAACCTTACCATCATTTTAAATCTTGACCCTCCCCCCCCCTATTTTCAGATGACGTAATTTATGGACGACCCCTGACTGCCTTTTCTGTTTTCAGGTTTGGCTATTGACTTCTCCAGGTTCGCCCGGTGTGTTGTTACTAACTTTGTTCTAGGTATTTCTTCCACCTGAAGACTGGATCTGATTCCAGATCCCGAAATGTCGTGAATTTGTTTTATTAGGTCTAATCAGTGATTTAAAATATCCGTGACAATTTACTAACAATTCAATTCGATTTGATTTTCATAGGTCAAGGGAGACTAACGATCGAGCAGGCTTTCCGAGTGTACGTGCTGCTGCTCCTGTATAGGCATTTAGCATTCCCTGGCATAATACATGTTAATGGTCGGGCGGCATGCATTATTGATAAGGGGGACAATTTATAGCGAACGGAAGACAGCCGTGATGTAAGTGTTCCCAGAAGAATACCGAAGAACACCTGCCGGTCGCCACCGCCTACGTAGTCTGCAGACGATACCGAAGAACACCTGCCGGTCGCCACCGCCTACGTAGTCTGCAGACGATACCGAAGAACACCTGCCGGTCGCCACCGCCTACGTAGTCTGCAGACGATACCGAAGAACACCTGCCGGTCGCCACCGCCTACGTAGTCTGCAGACGATACCGAAGAACACCTGCCGGTCGCCACCGCCTACGTAGTCTGCAGACGATACCGAAGAACACCTGCCGGTCGCCACCGCCTACGTAGTCTGCAGACGATACCGAAGAACACCTGCCGGTCGCCACCGCCTACGTAGTCTGCAGACGATACCGATGAACACCTGCCGGTCGCCACCGCCTACGTAGTCTGCAGACGATACCGAAGAACACCTGCCGGTCGCCACCGCCTACGTAGTCTGCAGACGATACCGAAGAACACCTGCCGGTCGCCACCGCCTACGTAGTCTGCAGACGACGTCACGTTTGACTCGTTGACACGTTTACCAGTTTGACTACGAAATGAGGAGTTTACTTAAAATCATAGACACTACCTAAATTGATAGGTCAGATATTCTGCAACTTAAAGATAGTGAGCGGTAATCGGTAATAACGAAGAACGAATTGTGATTGACGTTGAAGAGGAAATCAGGAAGGAAAACAAAACATTTAGGCTACTTTAACAATGGTTTTCTATGCTGCTATAAGTAAAGTTGTATACATTTTAGCGAATTTTCCTACATAGGGAACACGCTATTACAGTAGTAGGCCATGGTAAGACCTAATCCCGGGACCAATTTTACTTTTTTCATTTTGATGTCCCCAGAAGCCAAAAACACCATTCGTTCATTTTCATATTATGTTTGAAGGGGAACTCCGATTTTAATGAAATTTGGTATGAAGGTGTAAGACCATGTCTCTTCACGAGTTCACAAACCAGCATTGTCGGGTTATGAGAACAGGATTTTATGGGGTTTCTAAGGGAAACCAAACTCAAACAACTCAAAAATCAACTCAAACTAAAACTCAAAAATGGATTTTGGAACAGATTCCGGAGAAAAGCTACAAATAGGTTCCCAAAGTTAATCTTATGCTGCTGGAAATCAATAAAAACCCTGTATCTCGCTTATTTATTGGCATAACTTGGTAAAATTTGGTATGTAGGCCTACATTTACTACGTAGAGTTTAACTGATACTTACAACACCCATGTGGAGGCAAACCTACACGCTCACCTCCTTGGTTTTAAAAATTTATTTAATTGATACAATTTGGTATTTACCTTACCTAACCATTACATTTCCTAACAACTAACATTTACTAAGAACATCCCATGGCAGTAGACCTCCATACTCTTTCCAATAGTGTTTTTGGGGGAAATAAAAAATCTCAAATTTCGTTGGAAATTTGCTAAGTTATAAATTTGCAGGTCTGCTGCGACGGGGTATTTTTTTGTCTACTAGAACTTTGGTCATGAACGTTTCGTTCTCGTGAAGTTCCAGTAAGCTGGAAGAACCCACTGCGGCTGTTATAGGGCTTTGCCCTCTTCAGCCTCTGTTAACGTTGTAGGATTGGGTTCGGTACTACGGTAGGACTTTTTTGTTTTTCATTTCTTTACCTGCTTTCGTGCCAGGGCGGGGGTGGGAGTAGCATTTGACTCCGACATTACGGTAGGACTTTTTGTTTTTAATTTCGGTGCCTACTTTCGGGCCAGAGGGGGGAGGGAGCCAATGCCAGGACTTTGAGTAACCAGAAGACTGCCGAAAAAGGGTCATAAACTTAGTCACTAAGCTAATAAGTAATCTTTCCTTGAAGAACCATTTACTAACCACGTTCTTACTAAATTGTATTGTTGGAGGTTTCAGGAGCGAAGGAATGTTTTTATACACTGTGGGCATTGGACTTATACATTTATTAAAATACGAATGTAGTGTAAAATTCGTGCTGGTACGCTACTTAGGCCTAAAATGATTGGTTAATTTGCTGTCAAAGATAAATCATCGTGCGAAATTCAGTGACTAGAAGAAAAGTTTATACACTTTTCGTAAAAATGTACTTTACTGTATAAATAAACAACAGTGATATATGAAAAAAACTTATTACAATACTTTGAATTTGTCTAATTCAAACTCGACCAAAATGGACATTTTCAAGTTTTATTTTACCAAACAATTGGCAGGCACCACATCCTTATATCAACGAGTACTATATGAATATGAATATAAAGTTAATTCAGCACGTCTTTTGAATACGTGCCTCGAACGGTCAATGCGCCATGATAGTACCGTATATAATTAATTGTTGACCTTCTGGTGAAGTCCTTTTACTTGATATTTGATTTCACAATTTAATTAGTCCATTTATCAAACACAAGCTTTGCCCGTCACGGCTCCGCCCTCATTGAATTTATTTAATAGGCAATAAAATCTCTTTAAAGAGCAACGAAATTTCCTGGCTTAAAAATTAAATTAAAACATTAAAGTAGTGTGAGCGGAGCCCTAAAGGAATTTTGCAAAGCCTTTTTTTTAGTAAGCACCCATGAGTAAAGAGGAAATCAAATGTCAACTCCCCCAGGCCCTATTGTCATTGTGAAGCCCTGTGGGACAGAGCCTTAAAGAACTCCAAAAACTATTTATTTGTACATGCAACCTTTGCTTAGTGAGCACATATTAGCAAAGAAAGAGACTCCATGCAAAATTTTAACCCTGTAGGCTCTATAGTAATTTTTATTTTCTGTGGGGTGGAGCCCTAAAGGATATGTGCAAAATACTTTTTATTAAGCACCTAAGAGCAAAGAGATCACTCCAAATTTCAACCCCCCAGGCCCTATGTTTTTATATTCATTGTTTCCTTATTCCTCAATTCGTATTTAAATATCCATATTATTTAAATTTGGTAAAACACATTTTATTGAATTAGGGTGAAATAACAATATTTTATAAACATTTGGTAATATTTTATGAATAAATAAAAAACGATTAGAAATAATTTAATTAAAAATAGACAATAACAGCTCACGAAAATATCAAATAAAATACAAAAGTTACTCGTATAGAGATATTTTGGCTAAAGTTTATTTTCACAACTGGTTTGGTAGTATCAACATTTTCAAACTGGTGTAGTGCCGGATGCCAAAAACGCAATTGCATATGGAAAACTGTAAATGTCAAGGAAATGAGCTGGCCTTGCAGATTCAGTGTTGATCCATTTGGATGGGTTGGCCCACGTTCAAATGTTGTCGCATGCCGGAAAATCAAGTGAGAAAATGAACGATTAGTTAAATTTTCTGTCTTGTTAATATATCGAAAGGTACAACTAGCGAGGATTCACATGTGCCCGACGATGCATATCTCGTTGCATGTCCCACATATGTTTTAATTCAAGCTATTTTTATTTTGATGGAGTCATAGGCAATAAAAATTATAAAATAGGAGCAAAATGCCCACCAGTTTAGCCACCATAAAAGTTACTTTTCTGACATTTTTGAATAGAATTTACTTGTTGGGCAAATAAAACTTACATTGGGCTTGTACTTACTTGCCTTTCAATACAAATGGAATCAATGGATGCAATGAATACTGTATTCATTGATGGATGCATCCAAGTGGTCCATAGAAGTCACTAAATAAAGTTGTGGGAAGGGTGGGAGGTCACATAAAGATCGAATTTGAATGAGGCAGTCAGCAGCTAGAAGACTAAGTTGTCCATGCTCCTTTGCAAAAGAAAGGCTCACTCAAATTCCTTCCACTTCTTGTTTTAACTGTCCCCCTTCTTCCCAGCCGATGTTCTTTCCCATAAAACCTCCAATAAATCTCCTTGACAATTAAAATTCCAGACGCCCCATATAAGGGCAGCAATCATTGTTGCCCTTACTTTTTAAGAGTTCCAAATGCCTTGATCCGATTTCTACAGCGGCTTCAGCATGAATGGTGCAAATGCGCGGGCCGTTGCATCAGGCGATCCGGCGGACCAATGGGAGGGCGAGCTGAGAGACGAGGACCAATCAGAGCGAGGCTCGCCTCCGACGCCGATGTGTCTGGTCCGGGCGGTTACGCAACGGCCGGACCTCCGGACGCGAACGTTGGGAAATCGGAGCGAACTACTATCCGGGCTACTACCCGCTACCGCGTGGCGGCGGCGGCGTGGCAGCGCGCCAGCACGTTTTGGCGGGAAGCGGGAAGCACCACTCTGTTTGTGTTGGGTCAACAAGGAAGATGGCAAAGCGTAGGATTGATTGAGAATCTCTGGATGGTGTTTTTTGCCAAGAGAGGCTGATAAATACATCCCTTTGGGGTTGGGGATCCTTGTAGGTCGCGTGAGCTGGAGTAAAGGAGTCAATTCCGATTCTATCTTTTCCTCTCAAGAGAAAGGTTAGACTGGAAAAGCAATAACCCCTTTGTTTGAAATCAGAAAAATAATCAACCACAATTATTGTAGCTATAGCAGGGAATCCCTTGTGAAAGGTAACTTTTCCCAATGGTACAGTTACTTCTGAGACGGATTTTGCAAGCTACCTCTGTAGTAACTTGTCATAACCTAAATAATTATTTTTTTGTGTTTCCTGGAAGAATGGTTATCATTGAGAAACTTTACCTACCTTACAAGTAGGGTAAATAAAATAGAACAAGTCCTAGTAGAAGTCCTATAGGTAAATCAAGTCCTAGTGGACTAGTAGAATTTGGCTTACCATTTATACCTTTAAATATCGGTATGGTTTGCAAGGAGTATTTTCAACTACAAGATTTTTTTTCATAATGAAAATTTAATTTTAAGGCAGTTCCAAACGGCGGGGACAATTTTGTCATAGCTCTCATGGGAAATAAATCAAACATGGCGCTACTCCAACGTTCTCTTTAGCTCAACCTCCTCCCCACCACTCTCAAGAAAGTTTAAATCTATACCACTGTATATAATATGACGGTGGTCAAAGGTTATTTAAAATATCCTTCGATCATATTTAAAAGACACAGAAAATATGTTCAGATTATCTAGTACCTTTCCATGGTTAATATTTGTAGAAATTGTATTTTAATCTATGCTTCTTCGAAATTAATCCACCAACAATAAGATTTTTGTACAGAGTGTTTATTTTTAAACGCAACCCAGCTTATAGAGTTCTTCCTTGGCTACCAGCTGATGTGCATGTATTTTGCATTGTTGTTGACTTTACTTGGGCTTCATGGTTAAAGCCCAGAGTTAATTTAATTAAGTTGAAGTCACAAACATGGGGTAGATAAATATAATAGATAGAGTGTTCATTGTGACCGGAGGTGTACTTTCAAACAATATTGTTGGTTTTATATCAAAATCAGTTCGAAAATATTTCCATTTGAGGGTATACTTAATTCATATAATACTTAATTCGGCTACTATTCATATAGGCTTGTTTTAGTAGCCGATTCTTTAATGATTCTTAGGTGTGTAGTGGCAGTTCTTCATCTAACATTTTTTCATCCAATAGCATACTGTTCGCATTCAGTTTGTTTTCTGTTCCTACACAGAACCTATTTCTTAAAATTTGTATAAACTTATAAATCGTAGATTTGTTATAAATAGTAAACATACACTCACCAGGAAATTTTCGTTCGAACGCATTTTGACATAGCAAGTTATTTAAAATATTCTACCGGCCACAATGTGCGCTTTCTGATCTTTGCTTAGAACCATGTTTGTGACTTCACAGAACCCACATAAAGTTAACAACAATGCCACAATGCACATCAGCTGATAGCCAAGAGAAAGAAGAAGAACCAGGGTTACCAATTTATGGACTTGTTTTCTTTTATTTACCCTACTTGTAATATGGGTTGCTTTTTAAAGAAACACCCTGCCTTCAACCAAATTAATATTTTTATCTAGACTAACTGGACTGTGGACTCCGTTTCTACTTATATGTTGTATACAGCAATGTAACAAAGTAAAGTCTATGAAAATTCACAAATTAAGTAAAGGATTATACAATTTGATATGATATATAATGTACGACTTTTCCTCCATTAAAAACTCTTATTATGTGTATTTGGTAGTCAGGTTTCAATCACACGCAGATAGGATTTATTCAAAGAATTTTTTAATTGTACTTAAGTACGAAGATTTTCAGATCAACATGTAACTTTCAGCAAACTTGTGTTTTAAATATTTCTTTCAAAGTCCTCTAATATTGCTTCTACATTATTACGAGATTAGGTTCTAGATCATGAAAAGTCACTTCGTGCACTATTTATTATTATTCAGCGAAAGTATCAGGAAAGACATAAATCTAGGGTACAAGCATAATTCCCTCAATTGCTTTTTATATAAATTCTTTATCGTTAAACAAAGATTTTCAACTTGAGAAAGTGATTCTTTTATAGTTCTTTATCTTTAAAACGCATATTTAAGTAACTGTTTCTATTTGTGTTCATCGTCCACCCTTACTGTTCCAATTCGGTCGAGGCTTTTATTTTTGAACTGTAAACACCATCAAAGATTAAAGAGTTAAACTAAAAATAGTACAGAAAGATGATAACTCAAGTGGCTGTTACATAACAAATATCGATTGGAAGGTTACATTAGGGCTTCCCACCTGTAACTTTTGTTACAGGTTCGATCTCTCATCTCCGTCTGTATCTTTACACTACTTTCTAAACACTACTTTAAAAAATCAGAGGGAAATTATAACTATCAAAAAAGAGAGGGAATAAACCATGGAATACGTGTATAAAGGCTGATATTTTGTTGCATCGGAAGGTTCTTAGGAAGTTTTTAGAACCATTCCAAATCTGGTGAAATACCAGTATATTAATGTAACTATTTAGCAAAATGGATTGCTTAAATAAATCAATTGTATGGTAATCTATCATTATTCTGTCTAAATTTTTAATTATTAAAATTTAAATTGAATCCAATAGGTTATACCTTGTTATTCTGAGTTAAATTTTGAATGCAGTTCCAAAATGTGCCCATAATGATAGTAGGCCTATTCGTTACGTGATTAAAAATTAAAATGAGTTTCATAAAGTACAATTTTAACGACTAATAAACTACTATACACACTACACATATTACAACGCAACACTTCACATATGTTGAAATACAATTATTTTTCTGATAAACTTGGATCTAACCAGACTTAATTCAGAGTTGTTGGTGAGAAATAAAGGTGGAAATTTTGTTTTGACATTATATAACATTACTTTACATTAATAACACATAACCGCAGCTTGGACTTTCATTTGAAATAAGACATAGGCCTTAGTTTACACTAATCCACAAACAACAGTCAGGTAATTTTCTCTTTTTTCTCAAAAGGCTACAACGGCTACAAAATCAAATCACGTAATATTTGTAAAGCAAAATATAGTAAATTTCTTATTTATTTTGGAGGTATTGGTATTACTATGACAGAGAGAGTTTTACGACAACTATCCTATCCGGCTCGAAGGACCAACGTTCGCGCGTCATGCACGCCTGAATCTGGTCACTGTATTTGTGTTGAGCGTCAAGCTGCTCCATATGAGAGCAATCACTCATTACGTCACCCGTACAGGCAGCGCAGTTCTTGCAAGCCTAAATATAGCTCTACTTCTCAAGCCATGGTCTGCAGCACGACTGCTTATTTCCTGATCATAATTAACTCACAAGCATATTTCAAAATAAAGGACTCGTTCAAGAGTTTACGAAAAAAATGCGAGGTATAAGACCACGAGAAGAGACATATAGGGCCTAAACCGAAGAAAGATATAAACATAAACTGTGATATATTATTTAGTTATGACGTCAGAAAGAAAAATGGAATAGAGAAAAATAGTTATTTCAATAATATTTTCTTTCGATATCATCTACTCTGTTAAACACTCCCAGCTCTTGCTTAAAAAAGAAACATTTTCAGAATCATAGATCATATAATAACAGAAGATTAATTGAATTTTAGCGAGTTTTAATTGAAGATTTAGTTTCTTATCGTTTTCTTCGTTGTATCTTGTTATGGTTGCAAAAGACTCAACAAATAAGATACTGTAAAAACTGAGTGACTCACAATTGTGATTTTAAGCCGATATTGCAAAACAGTGTTGGAGGCAATTTAAATTTAGACAGAAAGTTGATTAAATAGGCTTCTTAAAACATCAGTGTTAAGATTTAAATTTGATGTGTAACAAGAAATCCCGATATAAATAACACCTAACTATAGAGATCGCCGAGGTAAAACCAAATAATATGACGCGTGAAGAATTAATTCGACGATCAAAATATTCCACCAGGTCAACCTTATGATTGAATTACACATTAACTACTGAGAAATCATCAAGGAAAAATTTGCAGCCTAGATCAATACGTCTTGGCCAGGCCACACCCGCCAAGGCCCTTCGGAATTTTCCCGACGTCTGAAGGTTCAGGAGACCATCGACCGGTGCGGCGGGAAATTCCAGGTATAATGTAGAGAGTCACTTGACAAGTCCATTACATCGGGAACAGTTACTCCAGTTAGCTGATGCAAAGCCTCCGCCATCACTTTCTATGGGCTTAACTAGGTCTACATGGCACTTGTTTAGGAGTCACCTTTTTTATCTTGTGCACAAGCCTAAGAGCATGTTAGCAATTTAATAGCATTTCAAGTAATTCTCATTTAAAATAGGTTAATAGTTGTCTTTATCGAATTATATCGTTTAGTAGTGTTCTAAGGAGGAACAACAAGTAGTATGCCTTTAATCAACAATGACTAATTAACTATTGGGGCCAATTTTACTTTATGTATAATTTATTTTGCAATCTATATATTACATATTTACAATGTTCAAAGGTCATCAAGGTTCAAACAAGAACTGTGTTTAAGACTAATGGAGTAAAATTAAAGTATTTTTTTCCGGTTGTTTTTTACTTATACAGGAATCAAACTAAGGATTAATGACGTAAACTTCATCAATTTAAATCTTACAAGTTTGAAACTATCACAGTGAAAAATTATTACCACCGAAAGGGATAGGTCATTCGCAGAAGGGCGTGTGAAAAAAGAATCCGAGCCGTGGGAAGTTTCTAAAAGCGTCCCAAATTGAATTTTCACACTAAAAAGAAGACAGGATCCGTGTAGGAGGGGGTAGTTGGTTGTCCTTGGCCGGGAATCCGCTAGGGGTGTGTTCAGAGGTGATGTAAGGGATCGGAATGTTGCGGGCGCAGCGGACGAAGACAGGTGAAACCGGAAGTCACTATGAAAAACTACCAGAGTGTGGTCGTTTTGAACAGCGGGTGGCTAATTCTCAAACGGTTTAACTTCTGAATGTGCCGTTTTGAGCCGAATGAAAATAACATAATTATGGAGACCCTCAGGGTTCTACTCAAGGACCAGTATTTTATATTCTTTATAATAGTCTTTGTACACTCACTCTCTAATTTTAGCTAAATAATATTATATCTTATAAAAGCAACAACTCTCTCAAATATATTTTTATTGTCCTATTGTTAAAAAAATGTAAAATGTCTTAGTCAAAGAAATAAACTATCGCTGATTCCAATTCCTTTCTTCTAATTGTGTTAAAAAGAAACGCCGATTCCGATTAGTGTAAACTTCATAAATTAACGAATAGCCTGCAACAGATGAAGATCCAGTGGATAACAACCTATTAAGAGTTATAAATGTTCTGTTTGTATTCGAACGTACATTTGAGTCTTTTAGAAAAAGTTACGATCGCGCTCTTCATCACTATAATAACTACCTCTGAAGAGTAGATAGATTCAGGAATGAAATCCAACATCTATATCTACTAAAAAAGGTCAGAACCAGACTCTGCTCCGGGGGTTAGAGTCAATAAATTAGGTATATAATCTATAAATCTTGTTAAACGTCGTGCGCAGAGCAACGAATTCAGTTACAAACAGCCCATAATTTAAAACGCCGCCCGGTCCTGTTGCGTTTAAATTTAAGACATCTAGTAATTTTAGGTTCCGATTTAATCAGCTATTGACAATAAATTACCGGGAGTGTCTATAAATTGGACGGAGACGGCAATAGATCAAAGATGTTCTCAGATATTGCTCTATTAAAGAGCTACCTGGCGAGTAGGGCTCTTGATGTCTCTATCAAAATTACAGTTCAAGTATTTAATTTATTGTGATGTTAGAAACATTCATGCCGGATGGGATTACATGAGAACGAATTTAAGATTTTGAGAAAGGTGGCATCCTAAGCCAACAGACGAGAAGACGTAACTTGTGTTGTGGCCATGAATGGCACAGAACCCTGAGGTAACCTTTACCTTCAAAAGAATTGAATTTTACATTTTATCTGGTATTCGTGCTGAATAAAATAAAATAAACAACGAAATTCGTCTAATTGATAGATACTGTGGAAGGAATTAGTACTCTTGATAGACACCTCAATACGCCTTAACCACATAAGCAATTTTATAATGCATTCGTACTAATATGACGTGTTGGTGGATTAATTAATTAATTTATATTAGGCCTACAGTGATTGATTTCTCTTCCACTGCCAATGAATTACATTTGGGAAGGGTGGTTACATGTTTAATAACCTACCATGTTTGTATAGAAATCAACATATTGGTGTCTTATTTGTTTGAATAGGAGATCCAAATTGAATTCATTCGGTATTACTTATTGGCTGTTTATTTAATTTTTCATACAGTGTTTTTCATTAAAATGTGTCGGGAAAGACTCATTTGTGGGTTTGTAAGTACAAAACAGGTAATTCTCGAGGGGCGAAGAAGATAAGATATGCACCTGTAGTTGACAGATTCCTAATTTCAGACACCACCTCTCGACCCTCAACACCAAGATTCCTCCTACAGTTTCCTCTCGCAGCAGAGTCGTCCACGTGACCCGCAACTCTTCCGAAGCCTTTCGCCGCGAGTCGCGGGTGATCACAGTTTTTGCAGTGTTTTGCAGCACGAGCTGTCGGTATCGGTCGCTCACGCTGTCGCCGCTAGACATCGTCACGCAAATCGCTCTGACCTTTGTGCTTAAATTCCTCTCTCTCTTCAGCTTCCACAAGGGCAAAACCTGTCGTAGGGGATCAACTTGCTGGAAAACTTGGAAAATGCTCTTGCTAAGTAGGTAATAAGGTTTCGTCACATTTTGATTTAGCCCTTTTCAAATACAGTAGTAAAATTTCTTGAAGCAAAAGATTGTGCGTTCTTTTTAACTTTTGCCTTAATGCCTTTTATTTCTGCTTTCCTTTGATTTCATTAAATACGTTTACTTCAGCTGTTAAACAAAACACACTGAGACTTCTTAGATCACTATATCCTTTGCAACTGAAGCCCCAAAGAAAGTTTCTGTTATTAATGGAAACTCCCAGTAATGATTCACATCAGCGGTCAGGAAGTTCAGACCGCTCTCCGGACACCCAAGGCTGGTCTGCATGAACGGCAGGCGCTCGGCCTACGCCTTCCTCGGATCTTGGGTACGGTAGAAGGTCGTCTTCTTGTCGCTGCTTCAGGAAGAGGTGAAAATTGACTTCACCCATTGGTGCCGAATGAAACACTGAAAGATTTATCTACTTCTGGAATGTATTGTATATCAAACTGTAGAGAGCAGTTCGAATTTCGTTTTCCTTCTTCGTCTACTTGTGTTGGATATTATTTAATTTAAAATATTATTGAAATCTATATTATTATAAATATTTATAAAGTTTATAAATCTTTATAAAAAACGAATTTGTTAGACAAAATGACCGAATGAACACTCTGAACAATCAACAAGAAGACATAGCTTTTGATTTACAAACAAAAAAGGCACAGTATATGTTTGTTTGAATTTATTTTCCTTCGAAAACAACTTGTTGTTCCATTAAGCAATTAGCTTACAATTTGTTCACTTGTTCACTTCAAATAACATGCTATTGTTGAGTGATGTTGCATGAATACGTTTATTTTACGTAATCGCTAAACTGAATTAAATTACTCATTCATCTGCGATTGATTGCAAATGAACCATTCCCTGTTTATCTATTTGGTAAAATTTCTTAAATGTTATTGCTAAGAGGGAAATACTTCAAGTTCACATTAGAAAAACGTTTATCACAATTTTACCATATTTCATTTAGCAAATAATTAATATGAATAAATTAGTTGGAATAATTAAGTAAATAAGTGTAAACTGTATTCGCCACTAAGTTACAAACCAGTTATAAACTTTATGTTTGAATAAGGTAAATAAAGCCTTGTTAAAAATTTTCTTTGAGATAAAATGCGACATTACAGATGTAAAGGTGACGAATAGCAGGGTTTCAAGTTAAACAGCATTTGAATAGATTATTTAAAAATTAAAAACCTATGAGTAACAAATTTTCAACTTTCGGAAATTAAAAAAAACTCCTCTTCTTAAAATAAATGTTCCTTCGTTCTGAAAAATCACCCAGGACACTGAATGAGCTTGGAAACATTTTAACAAAGATATCACCATATATAACACTTTTTGATCAAAATAAAAATGTATAGTCAGAGCCTTTTATCAATCACAGGTCAATTAGGGTGTTTCTGCAATAAACATACAAAAATCTGTTAAAACTCTAATCTCAGCCTCGATCCCTAAAATCATAAAACAATTAAAATCTTTTTTACTTAAGTAAAACAACATAACGATGTCAAAAATCCGTTTTGCAGGACATGTTTCACGAAAATGGCGCCCATCATCAGCTGCTAAAAGTTGCTGGACGAGATGGACAATTATATTAACAGCGTGAAGTAAAATAAAATATTTTCGTTGTCTATATATTATATATTTAATTATTTATTAATACGCTAAGGTTTTTTTTTTTTGTTAAGAGAACTCCTCCTCCAATTTTCAAACAATTTCCAATTTTTGTTGTGTTCTCGGATAGGGCTCGCTCTAGTTGTATCCACCCAAAATTGATGAGAATCGGGTTTAACATAATGGCACCAACCATAATTGAAATTTGAAAATTTCTCATAAGAATAACATAGGGTTTGGCATTTTAATGCACCACATAGGAAATAGTGTAGTTCTGGACGATTCTATATGATAGTCCAAATTGAATTGCTCGATTTCGAACAACAATTACTCAAGTAAGGTTTTACTTCAATTATCAGATATCAATTGACTCCCAATTCACAATAGTTTTCCAAATCTCTTCTCCTCGTAAAGACATTGTAATCATCGGTGCCGTCAAACTCTTGAATATTTTTAACATCTCATAGATCAAAAAGCAACAAAATATTTTCCTCTCCGAGTTCAACCTTATGGTTCACTAATTCGTCTAATTGGGATTGCTTGCGTCACCCGGGGTATCTCGGTACTGGAGGTCGAAGATCCGACTGGAGGATCGCTGGAGGGAGGGGTCTGCAACGACGCAGGGTTGGCCCACATACATCATACTGCCGTCTCCTTACACAAAACCGTCATCATAGACATGTGGTCCGTTATTAATCATATCACAGCCGCCTTGTGACGTGCGACACGTTCTCGGAATTGACGATGGAATATTAACATGTCTGGGCTATTTGGTGTGACAGATGAATCGTTTGATTTTTGGAATCCATGTAGGAGCTAAGTGTTTCATCTATGAACTTCAAAATTTGTTGAGGCAACTCTGATTGCTCACCAAATCTCTATGCAAATGTGTTACGAAGATTTTATTCAACAACACAATACAGAATCCCATAGATGAAATCATTAGATTCACCAAAATATTTTCAAATATTTTCATCAACCATTTATCAAGTTTTTGTTTTAATACCATTTTAGGATTGGTAAGTACTGCTGTTTTTCTTTCCCATATTAATTAGTCATAAACACTCCTAATTCCTTTCCTCAAATATAATAATTTTGATATAACATTTAAAAGAATGAAAAAAGATCATATGAGTAAAATTTAATAATGGTTCTAATTCTATAATAATGGTTTGTGTTGAATGACTGTGTCGTAGTTTTGAGACTTTGCTTGCAGTTGCGACTCCCCACGTCATCAAGTCCGAGGCCCGCCTGTTGTAGGAATCTCTTGATAACGATAAACGCCGAAAAGTAATTTAATTTTAAAATTATAAGCTGTAGAGAAAAATAATTTTTTTTCAAAGTGCGGATTTTGTTTTATTGAAACAATATAATTTTCGAATTTTCTTATAGGGAATGTTCTATTACGGTAGTAACCATGTTAATATCTAAGCCATGTTACTTTTTTTCATTTTGAGGTCTCCCAGAGGCATCTATGTGGTGTGTGGTACTGATAACTTTTGAAAGGGACCTCCAATTTTATGAAATTTGGTATGATGGTGTAGGATCAGGTTCATGAGTTTGAGATCCAGCACAAAATCGGATTGGATAAGTGATTTTATGAGATTTCAAAAGAGTCAAAATTTTGTCTTTTTGATTTTTTTACCTAAATTTTTAAAATTTAATAATTTCAACTAAAAAGAGCTTAAAACCAAACATATTAACATTTTGAATTTTTTTAACTTGGCTTAACTAATCATGGAGAAAACCTTATACTTATAGGACTTGTATAGGAAATCAATAGAACTCTGTGTTTAACTTATTTACTAAACATAACTTGATAGAATTCACTGTGTACATTCAAATAATGGGCATAACTTACATATAATACTTCAACTTCCATATGGAGGTAAACATAG
>CM061533.1:36341928-36529582 GCA_030545055.2 Neoaliturus tenellus
ATTATTATTACTTATGGGTATATTCACTTACAATTTAATGACACTTAAAACTCACTTCCAATCTTAAGAGGGCGTTGGAGTGCCGCCATGTTGGATTTATTTCCCATAAGAGCAATGCTAAACTTTTCCCCGGCATTTGTCATATAATTTCTTTATTTTTTGTCCGATTGGTTCAGAATAAATAGCGTTTGAATCACAATTAAATTCCCCGTTCCTTTCGCGAGATCGATTCTTTGTAAATAATTTACAAAATTCTGTAGAAAATTTTTTTAAAGTAGTAAAAAACTTGCTTTGTTATTTCAAGTTAATAAAAAACACTGATTTTTATAAAAAAATCTTCTCGCAAACCAAATCCGCCTTTATGAACCCTTTATTTAGAGCTATAAACCATTTTTTTCTGATTATAAATAAAAGAGTTATTTGAAATCCCGTTTAACATTGCTCTTATGGGGGAAAGGCGGAATTAAGATTGACTCCAACGCCCTCTTAAAATATTTACCGGCACATTGTGTTTTCGGTAAACCACAAGGTCTCCATGTTCTCGTGGATTTGTAACACTCCAAAATAAGAAACACAATGAATCACTCGTGCGCAATTGATAATAATAACTTGAGACTCCATAAACATCCTACAGAGCTATCTAATCCCTGAAATCCCGTTCGGTTATTTATATCGGTGAGTCACCGTCGGACCCGAAGGATGCGGGAGCGTGGCGAAAGCTGTAGGAAGGACCGACCTGGATACGATGTCAGCAGGACGGCTAGTAGCGAGGCCGCGCAGACAGCCTGGCGTCTCTCCCACCGCTACTGTCCGTCCCGCGAACATCGGCCGGCGAATCCGAGGTTATTTTTGTCTTTGACCGGTTGATCTGCCAACAACGCTTTTATGCTCACTTTCACAGCCGGTTTATTGCAGAGGTGATGGTTCGAGGTTGACCGCTTTATCTTGTTGTCTTTGGCCCAACACTTAGTTGGAGCCGCATTTCAATAAGGAGGCTCGAAGCTGTTATCTACTATAGGGCATTTCAACCACTTGAATGACAACTCAGTTTAGTTTTCCAATATTGGATCTTCCTTTGATTCTTCTAGCAATACTCAACCCTAGTGGTGACCATGAGTTGATCATGCTGGATAAACATCAAGCGTTTGACCAAGACGATGTCTAAATGATTTGACCAGTGAGTTTGTTCGATAAGTTACAATCCTTTCTTCCATTATTTTTTCAAGGGAGAATAACCTGATATAGTTTGATCGACTTGAAATGGCAAAATGACTTGATGAATGAATAGTCGGGGGCCTTTCACTATGACGCCATCGGTCAAATGTATAAAATCATTGTCAAATCCTCATAAACCTGCCCTTTAATAATCCAGTTCTCGGTCAATCCCCGTTAGCAATAGGTCACGTGTGTTTCACATTTTTATTCGATTTTGAACCCGTTATTGACAAACGAACAAAAAACTATTCGGGACAGTCTTATCGATCTTTTAAGTAGTGACCTATAACCTCTTTGAACCATAGGTTCACATAAAAATATGAAAAGTTATAAATAGCGCTGTGGACGCTGATAAAATTGATAAACCCTAAACTTTATCCAACGAACTTTATCAACTGCGCAGCGGCGGTCATTCCTGTTTGGATCAAGGACAGTCGGAGTGGGGCCGGTTTGTTATTAATACATATCGTCTTCTTGGCGAGGAGCGAAAATTGATGGATTGCCAAGGAAATTAAGCTTAACCAGCCAAGAAAACCAGACACCAATTAGACCCCATATCCATTTCCTGATTTTATTTTTAATTCGTGTAGTTTAGAATCTTGTTCAGAACCACTGCCTGCTGGAGATTTTTCGGAACATCCTTGTTTAATCCCCCAATCTCGTTATACTGCATAAAAATAGTCGTAATATTATTCTCAAAATATCAAAGTATAATATTTTTTATTAACTATTGAAACTTAAATTTTGGACTAAACAAATACCTCGCAGTTGCAAACAATGCAAACCACAAAAAACTTTCTTTATTCCAATATTGAAATACAATACGAAAAAAGAGAGAAGAGACAGCTCTTCTATAAGCCTTTTATTGCTATTTCTAATTGAAAAACTTTGGTTATTTTTAATAGTTAAATTTAAACTGATAAAGGTTCATGCCATCACCCAATATTAAAGAACATTTTGTTATTCCTGACGCAAATCAAGTGACCCTTGTAGCAGAGAGCACTGCTTAAAAATAGTACTATATTACATAACAGTTGGACATTGACCATTGTCTAATCCAGTATTAGAGCAGTAATTTGAGATTGGGTTTCTTCTGTTTTCTAAAATTTCACGAATGGTAGTTGCCCTAGAGCTTTGTTTGCTGGAAAATAAGGAAGCAGTATGAATTTCTTCCTTACTTTCACTTTCGATGCTTTCTCTTTAATCAGCATTACATGAACGGCTAACCGCTTGTAAGGTCTTCCTGAGACCATTGTTGACTCTTCTTGATCCTTTCATTTGTTTCTCCACTTATAAATATTTTACTTTTATTTCGCACTTGCCAATTCGTTTGTAAAAATTAAAATCCAAATTCTTTGTAATCATAAAGCCTTCTCATTCACATATCCACACCCAGATCCCACAACAAATATTCCTGTACCATCATGATCTATCAATTATCTTTATTTGAGCACCCAAAAGAAACAAACACTCGTGCATCACACGCCGTATCCAAACCCCAAGAAGAGCCACGTTTACGATAAGTCATCGTACAGTTGCTATATAAATCACAAACCGATTAAAAGTCGATCAGAAGTCAGTGAACTTCGATAACCCGTCCGAGGCCGCCTGAATGAAGCGAGAGGAATCGCTCGGCAATAAATTTAATGAAAGGCCAAACACCGAAACGAGAACCGGTGTTGCGAATTAGTTCCGTGCCGATTGTAATGGGTGTTTGGCGAGCGTCCAGCGTAGGTAGACGAGCCATTAGGACTACAGCTACAGGCGCGTCATCAAGGTTCGGCTGTGATGTAAAGGTCTGCCCACCTGCCGTCTCTTATAGCCTGGCACGACCATTGTTGCGCTTCATTGTTTACCTTGTCTGAGAATGATGAGGTCATACGATTACTTAAGAGGGCGTTGGAGTGCCGCCATGTTGGATTTATTTCCCATAAGAGCAATGCTAAACTCGTCCCCGGCATTTGTCATATAATTTCTTTATTTTTTGTCCGATTGGTTCAGAATAAATAGCGTTTGAATCACAATTAAATTCCCCGTTCCTTTTGCGAGATCGATTCTTTGTAAATAATTTATAAAATTCTGTAGAAAATGTTTTAAAAGTAGTAAAAAACTTGCTTTGTTATTTCAAGTTATTAAAAAACACTAATTTGTTATAAAAATTTCCTCTCGCAAACAAAATCCGCCTTGATGAACCCTTTATTTAGAGCTATAAACCATTATTTTCTGATTATAAATAAAAGAGTTATTTGACATCCCGTTTAACATTGCTCTTATGGGAGAAAGGCGGAATTTGGATTGACTCCAACGCCCTCTTAACCGCCCAATTCAAGACATAACTGAATAAGAAAAGCTGTTCAATTCAGTATTGTAAAATGTTCGCACCAGGACAAAAGCATTTTTATAGCATCTAATTGATCATGGACAATTAAAATTAATGCATTTACTTTTTAAGATGTTATTATTACTCATTTTACCGTAACTACAAAGGTTTGATAAGGAAATATTTTGATTAGTTTTGATAAGCATTTTTCAATTAAACACTTTCAATTAATTCAACTTTAAAATTAAAATAAATCTCGTTAATTCAGTAAGGGTTTCATCTGTACGTCCCCTTTTCCTCGACCTACTTAACCGATATTTAAGATTGAGGTGTCATTTTAAAGATTATAGTCTAGCGCGTGTGCAAATGGTGACTAAAAAGGTCCTTTCTTTCTATCGTAGATTTGTTTCTAGAGGGCGCTTTAATCATAAGATTCTTAAATGTAGGCTAAATTGTAACTTAACAGCTTCAGATGAATTTTTAAGCTAGACAAAAAATAGATAGAGTGTCACTACATAATCAACATAAATTGTTTGAAAAGTATAATATATAATTCCTTCGAATTTTTATGTAGGTGAGTTTCTCACAGTCAAAGAAATATATTATAAAATTCACAATTGGCGCAAGATTTCCTAGTCCCCCTTAAAAGTATAAATTGCATAAAACATATCATAACTCAGAACTTCATCATTGAAAGACCGACTGAGGTGTACATTCCCGTGTGCATTTTTGGAAACGGTTAATAATATTGCTAATAGCTTTCAGGTTTCAAAAGTTCAAGCTTGTAAAGTTCTTTTCAATGAAACTGCTGAAAAATATTATGGGATGACCGTAAAATATATTTACCTGTAGATATCGCGTAAAATTCAGTTTTCTGATAAACAATAAACTAATTCAGAAACAAGCACAAGAATAATTGACTGGTGGGAGAATATTGCCGCTCAGTTTGGCTGCTCGTTGCAATTTTGAAACGTGTCGTTATCTTCGCCAACTGTCAGAGATCCAAATGGATACATTGGGCCACCGATAGGGCAATAAGTTGCAAAGATCAACATTACCAACACTACGATCTGTCGAGATTCAACGAACAAGATGTAGAATGATGATTCGCTACGGCTCCGTAGTCACTAATGCCATCATCCACCCCAAGTTCCAGATTTCAAATTCCCTAAACAATTGTGTTAAATGAGAACTATAAAAAAAATAGTTAGCGTTTTAATACCAACTATACTTTAATCAAGTGACCTTGTTACACATGAAGAAGAACTTTCTTCTTTGTTTTCATTGTATTTAGAGTCGAGGAAGTGTTGTTGGAGTCAAAGTCAAGGTTAGAACGTTTCAAGGACAGGTCCTCGACCTCATCATCTATGTTTGTTTATTCGCGGAATCTTTCTCGTCAACAGAATTCGGTAAAAACTAACAAAACAAATTAATAACCGACTTAAATCCCATTATTGCCTCTCACACGATGGTTCTTTCCGTCGAAAGAGACAGCAGAATTCTTTAAAGTAATTAAATTATTTTCGACTAGAGGAACAAAAATATGCCAACAAACAAGATTTTAAGGCTGGCGATGCTAATTTTGCTATCCGCATGGCCTTGATTGCTCCATACGAGTTTAGTAAATGCGTTACCCATCTTAATTTCACAATAATTGTAAATTACCCATTTCAATCTTTAGACTAAGTTTGAATCCTCTTTTCTCGATCATACTGCAAGGACACATTAGTAATAATTAATTTTTATTTTACTTAAATTTATAAAAGGTTATTGAAGTAGCTTACAAAATTATAAGTTGAGTGATTTGATTTGGCTTTAATTTTCGCAAGTTGATACTACTGTATTTCAAATTGGCCGGTATTTTTTCTCGTAATTTATGTGTGGTGTTAAATCATGGATAGACAGACTTGACTTTGATTATTTGGTTTCTAAATTTAATACTGGATTCCATTTTGCTCTATGTTCTGTGTGAGGTGTCAAAGCAGTTGACTTTTGGCCGGTCGACTCTTCAGTCAGTAGGGTCGAGAGCGTTATCGTCCATCCATTAGACCAGACATTGAAGTTATCCAGACACTCGGCTCTTCCATTTACATTCCATCACGACCAGATAAGGCCCACTGCAAAAAGCAGCTCGGGAACCGACTTTGTTCCAAAATTTTGAAAGGCGAACAACAAAACCACTTTTGTTTTCCTCCAGTGCCCGCTGTGCTATGAAAATGCCCATTTTCACCAAGGAACGTTGGATTCGGGCTATCTGCTATCATCTACATCACAGTTTCTCTGGCAATAGATCAAATCAAAATTGGTCAGACTTTTCCTCAATTTATGTTCATAGAACTCAGCCGTCCTTTCTAGTTTCTACCAATTGCTCGAGGCAAGAACAAATAAATGTGGTCCTGATGAGATTGCATGCCTGCCTAATTAGGGGTCCACAGAGTGTAAACATTGTCGGTAATGATAACCCGTTTATCAGCCAGCGTGTCGGTTGTACTACGAGCTATCAGTTAGTGTGTGTGTGTGTGTGTGTGTGTGTGTGGGGGGGGGGGGGGGGTAGAGTGGGGTTGGAAGACCATCCCCTCTATCCTCTCGCCTGACACTCGACAGCTCGACCGCTGCTGGCCGGCCGCTCAGCCACACTTCCCACAGTTCAAGGTAAAACTGTTTAACTTTTGCTAGAAATGTTGGTCAAATCTGATTTGTTAATTTATCTTTTAACTCTACACCGATTAAATAATTAATTTTCTCGTCAATACCGAAATTTCTAAGGAACATTTAGTAAGCGTGTAAAATTATCTTTAATGATTTTTTGGGAATTTTGTTGAAACATTAACTTGTTTTTTTCTAGTTAACTACCTATAGCCTATGTGTATTTCAATTTTCAAAGCAAGTGAAAATAAATTACCTTATAGCTGATCGATAAAACCAATGCTTGAGATGAAACGGGGATTTTTAAAATTGTTAATAAAGAGTTAAATAGCTAGCAGAGTTTATTGCTGAAAGGCAATATGAATATTTTTAGCAACTTAGTATTTCTGTATACCGTTACATCCAATTCCGTTACATTGGGGTAGAAGTATTCTTTAATATCGGACAAATCTAAACTAATTTTCCTGGTTCGTAGACCTTTTCTCGACTAGTTTCATCATTTTGTGAACTAATCTCAGGTTGCAACTTTTCCGCTGCAATCGGTCCTGGTAAAATTGGGCCATTGGGAAATCGGGGATCACAGTCGAGACTTATTTTCCCCCTTAATAAATCGCAAGGAAGTATCTTTCAATAGAAGATTTTACCACATTTGTTAAACGCCACGATATAGGCCGTCGATCGCCTCTAGTCACTCACCGCCGCTGGTAGTATTTCATGTCGTAATTGCGTAACAAGAAGTGACTTTTTGCAGTGCCGGATAATTTGCGAAATTGAGCCGGTCGGAATTAGACACCGAGCCAAGGCGAGCTACTCTGCTTCTGTGCCGGATGCTTCTGCCGTAACCGCTAAAATGGTTAACATCAGTAATGGTTATTGCCAGGCCGAGTCGTTCTCGGCCTAAGTTTTGTTCTGATGTTTGTATAATCTCTTATAAAACGACTTGTAATGACAGGTTTCGCCTTTGACGGTTCGAGAGCCTCATATTGTCGACAGTCTATCCCTAGATGAGAAACCACGAAAGAGAAATTATTCTGATGTTTAAACTCTGAGGATATCATGGTACAAATTCCTATCGCTTTCGAGCAAGAAATTGTGATAACCTAGCGATAAAACGCTCTCTACTCCGTCTAGGCGCTGAATTGACGATATCTATTTACAAATAAGCAATTAGTTTTCCTTATTTTCTAAGTTTGACCTTGCATGAAAACACATCATTCTGCACATGAAACAATCAAAAAAGCTTAATTACAAATTGAAATTTACAAAGCTAATACCCGGATCATTAAAACAAACTAATTGAGTGTCAATTTTCCATCCATGATGGTTTCGAATAACACAAGAAACACCAATAGTGCCACTGCTATTTTCTAGGTCAAAACTCCAAAATGACTTCCAGCTAAATAGCTATCGTTGATCACATCACTTAGCAATTTACAACGATGATTGTGTAGTACAAAATCAGATGAGTGTCAGTATCAGTCGGCGGCTGATAAGGATGATGTATGATTACAGATATCTCCCTGTTTCTCTTTATCCGTCGCTTGATCGATAGTTATACCACAAATCCATTAAACGAGGCTGAAAATAACCACAACTTTCCCTTGCCCGAACCCCCGGCTAAATATAGGTCTGTTTTCAAACTGCCTCCACTTGGCCAGTTTGGACCGGGCCCTCGCTCAGGACGGACGGCGAGGAGTGTGTGAATCTCCTACTGCGTCGCGCGGGTAGAGCGGGTAAGTGCTGAGAACATATCATGTCCAGTTGAAACCGGAGTATTTGGCAGTGAAGTGTTTTATAGATTATTAGAGATGTTTTGACAAAAATGCAATGTCGTTTGAAACCAATCTCATTTTAACGATTCGTTTTAAGACCTAATGCATTTTTTACCAGATCACATTTAAGAAAATCTTACTTGAAAAATTCATCAATCTTGCTGAGTACTTTCAGGGTTAAGTTTATTGCAAAGTAAAAAGAAATAATGGAACTCGCCCTAAAATATACTAACTTTATTAGATTTATGGGTTTTAGGAAAACTACACAATACAGTACAGTGTATCCACTAATCCATCATCTAAAAATGTATAGAGGAACATTCTAGTTTATATTATGAAGACTAAATCAAATACAATACTGTTTTGAAGCAAGTTATTCGACTGTATCACGAATCAAATGAAAAGTTTCGCTACCCTTCTCCACGGTGAAGACACTACTAAATGCTTGCGTGCTCCCTACTCCTTTGAAACCTAAGACCATCACGACATCCAAAAAGAGCGCCCCTTTTATAATCTCTTGAGAAACGCCCTCAAAGGCGATCTTTAAATATAATTGTTGCCTCCATTCAGAACGCGATGCAAATAGCTGTTGCCCAAGCCGCATGAGCAATAAAGTGTCAATAAATTAAGCGGCCTCCATGGGGGGCCTGCAAAACCGGCCTCGAGGCGGCGGGGGGCGGAAAAGATAAACACAACCTCTTTACAGACCACCTGCTGGACCGAACCAGTTAAAAAATGGCAACGCAATGCAATTCTATTTATACAGATGACTTAATAACAGTTCGGCAAGCCTGTGATGCCGCCTCGATCGTCCCGTTTGGTTTCAAACCGTCGTGTCTGAATCTGGTTCTGATGCAGAATATTTTTGTGTGAATATCTCTACCGAAGAAAAATATATTTTAACCGGTGCCAGGTATTTTGCTTTGTTTCAAATCTCTTTGTTGGTTTATGGTGTGTAGTGTAGGATTGTCTTGAGCGAAATCCATACAAGTCCATTCCTGAACGTAGGCTTATACGGTATATAGTTTAAAAGATGTAATTCTTGAACCAAGCCACATCCGGTTGGAAACGTCCAGTCATTCGTGATGGTAGCATTACAATGCGACACGGCCTGCCCTGATGCCAGATTAAAGCTCGGTTAGTATTCCACGACACGCAGTGTTTGGACCGTGTCCAGCGGTCCCTTTGTCGTGTGTCATGAGTCACGGTGTCTCCATGCCGATTAGTGATGTTCACCACACGTTGTCACGCGTCCTCTGAATGATAGGGTGTGTTCAGCGAGCACATCGCGTAAATTTAAGTTGCTGCTTACAACTAACTCAAATGCGCCTTCTAAATTCTAAAGATATAAGAACTATCTTGGTCGTCGAGCTTTGCCCAATAGAGATTCAGATTCTACTTGTCAGAGAAGACCTGTCCCAAGCAACCTTTCCGAAACTGAAACTACAACTTACGTCAGCTTACAATTAGGTGCTCAAACATTTTGTTGTATAGGTGTGGGTTTTGCGGTCCGCCGGTTTTCAAAGACTGCTTTGTTGGAGCAGGTAGCAGGTGCGTTTTTGGTCCACGGCGGTAGACAGAGGCTGACGTAACCGCCAGGAGGCACAAGGTCATCCGACAAAGAGCTATAAATAGACCAGGACGACCACCGACCACCGCAGCCGTCTGCAAGGATAACGAGGGCCGGTTGCTCTTTCTGATTAATTGGACATGTTAAAACAATGCGAGTGCGTGCGGCCGCCAATTGAGACCAATGGAATCGCATCTGCAGTGCACAATTGCCGGCTGACTTCATCTGTCCAATCAGAGCTGTTACTAAAACATCGAAAACAATTCTAAGGATGCAATCTGCGCGTTGAAAGTATTGAAATCGTTGATTTAGTCTTTAATAAGCAGAAACAGGGGAGGTAGGTGAGTGTTGATCTGGAAAACTCCACTTGCAACATGTACGTTTCCTTCTCTTAAAATTGTGTTGTATTTGTTTAGATTTCATAGGACAATTTCGGAAAGACAGTAGGTTCGTGTTGAGGATTCCTTCTGCAACATTTTTTTACTCCATAACTTGAGTCTTCTCGCACGCTCTATGTCCAATAGCCTAACATCTCCTCCTGGTCTGTTCCAGATGCAGCAACAACTTCGTGTCCTAGCGGGTGTGATGATTGCGTGTTCGCTGGCCACCTGTCTGCTCGCTGTGCCGGCGAGCCTGTCTCGCCAGAAGAGGTCCTTCTACGACCTGCAGTGCAAGGGTGTCTACGACAAGAGCATCTTCGCCAGGCTAGACCTCATCTGCGATGATTGCTACAATCTCTTCAGGGAGCCCCAGCTCCATCAGTTGTGTAGGTGAGTCTCAACAAAGGAGTGGACCTACATTTCCAGCATGTCAAAAATGTGTTAATATGCCTAGTTTGTGTCCACATTCACTAATAGGTTGTTAGAAAACCAAATCTGTGATTTTATGTCCAAGAGCTTTAGCCCAATCCACAGTTGTTTTTATGTAGTATTTTTATCTTGAGACTAGAGAAATTTCAATTGACATTAACTTTTGATTTGAGATGAAAAAATCAATTACAAGCTTATTTTTTAAATTATGAACTTTTTCACACTAAGTTTAGCTTCTATCTTTGCCATATTTGTATACAAACATCCGCCTATGGAACGTTCATAGTTGTGAGACTGAATAACTAGAATTTGTTTCAACAGCTATAAATTGATTTTTTAAATAATATATTTGTTGAATCAACATATGTATTCTCAAAATGTACCTTCAATGTATACAGAACTGAATAAATAGGGACATCGGGTTATAGGGTTATAGGGAAGTGAGAACGCCGCCCTTAAAACACAGATAGCACCACCAACATGTAATTTTTATTTAAGGATGATGATTATTGATTGAATGGAAACAGATAACATGATTAATTTTGCAGAAATTTGTTATTTTTTACGATTTTTTTACAAATATGCTCATTTTGACATTTAAGAGGTAGAAAAAGCGCTTCTCATGAAGTAATCCTGGAATCAGTGCTTTATTTTCCTCTGGGTTTCGAGGGAGAAAGTAAAATTTTTTAACATGGGATGTCCTTACTTATTTGGTTCTGTATATATTGGTACCTTAGATACCAAATGTCTTAAATTAATGCTACTCAAGTGTTTTCCAAAGGAACCACGAAAGTGCAAATTTTTCATCTGCATGCAGGTTAGAATTTAAATTGCATAATAATACAAACATTTTGAAATCTGTTTTAATACCTTTAAAATCCATGTTCATTTTGAATAGCAGGTTTTTTTTAACTCTTTCTGACTGCCATTAATAGATTGTAAATTAAACTGATTCTAAAAATATATATTTTTTTGAGAATGTAAATTTTTAAAGCATGGAATGGATTTTTATGTTACCGGTATACTGTATTTGCAATTTTATATATTTTCCTCAAATTTATATCTTGTAAGTTAAAACTTCTTTGTTTTTTTCAGGAAAAACTGTTTCACGTCAGACTATTTCAAGGGATGTCTCGACGTTCTACTACTACAAGACGAAATGGAAAATATACAAACGTGGATAAAACAATTACACGGGGCAGAACCTGAAGTTTAGGTGCTTTTTTATTTTTTTGTTTATTTGGTTTAGTTTTAGTTTTTAATTTATAACTGTATTATTTGGTTTTGCTTATATTTTTATACTACACCATACCCACTTTGCTGAACAAATAAATTATGCCTTTTCACATTGCCATTATTTAAGACTAGATTGCACAAACATAGACTGTTGCACTTTGGCAAAGGATTTAAGAAAAATAAAGTTGCATAAACTTGCGAGTTGAAGTTGGTATTTTATTTCTACATACTATTTCCAATTATACTTAACCATATAGCTTTACATGTAAAGAAAACCTATCGTTAGATATGGAAAATAATTTTGTTAATACTTTTGGCGTTACTCGATTTTTTAATAAGTCAAGCAATATTTAATCTGTTACAAAAAAATTTTGTTTATAACTTGTATCACAGTTTTTGTAGTACCTCTATATTATTCACTGTGGCACAGAACACGAAAAAACAAACACAATCCATGTATAATTTTTTTGTAATTGATTTGCCCTTTCAAGTAAAAGTGTAATGTGACCACTTCTAGTTTGTTTTTTATCCTACATTTTATTTTTGGTTTGGTCTTTCTCTATTTTTTGCAAGTAGTAGTTTTGTTCTTTTAGTTTGCAAGCTGTTTTCTAGGACGATGCATTTTTTTTCACTAAATTGATCGTTTTCTTCCCCAACACCAATTTTTTTGGAGTAGAACTGCACTGCACTGTAGATTTTCGGTGCACGCATAATTTTTCACTTTTTGAAAAATGATTTTTGAGTTTTGAATTTTGTAAATACATTTTTGCTGCTGATTTTTCACTTTTTTGTGTCTGTTTTTTTTTACAGAAAAGACTGCTTCACAAGTGATTACTTTAAAGGTTGCATCGAAGCGCTTCTTCTGAAGGATGAATCCGGAGAGATCTTCGAGATGGTGGAAACGTTGGGTCGGAAGTGAGGCGTCGCATTCTAGTCTTGTCCCCAAACCCTCTCGGGCGCCAGCACGACCACAACTTACTCTCCTTCAACTAACTTATTTATTTATTAGTCTTAGTTTTTGAATGTAATATACGTAAATTGTAAAACTTGTCAAAACCGGAAATGATGTCATCAACCGAATCAAATTTGTTAGGTTATACCGTAATCACTGGTTGTAGCTTCGTTACATGTGCCGTAACTGCACAAAAACTACTTCTGGATTTTTATTGTACAGTAATAGTTATAATTCGGTATACGAATGTACTATGTGAGCCCTATGCGAACTACTGTTTTGAACTCTCATCATTCCATCACAGTAAATATGATCAGTATTGTATATGTTTGAGTCTCCCAGTGAACATTATTGTAAGTTAGGTTTAGAGCAAAGTACAAGTTCGTTTATACTTTAGTACAAAGCCTTATAGAGCTAAGGATTATCCGATTGCCTTAGTCAAATGAAATTAACAATTGTGCCTTTTTAGCAAAAACCCTTTCTGAAAGTTCTTTTTCTGCATCAAATCGATTTACGCAAAAATGAGTTAACAACCCCTTCAAACAGTGTGATCGCAAAATGTAACTAACAATTATTGTAAAACAATATTGTTAGCGCTTTAATGTTATGTTTTCATTTGTAAAAATTGTATAATCCCTCTGTTGTATTGAGTTACCAATTTTTTAGTTATTTTTGGCACATTTTATCACAAATACTGAACAACTGAGTGTTAAGTATTTCTGAAGTATTTAAATCACAATGTCCATCATCGGATTGTATAAAGGGTTACATGGTGTTACTTGCCTACAGAGCTTATAGCTGTGCATCCACAAAACATACTTGTGCCAAATCTTAGGTAGTTCGGATGCTCCAAATATATGTATTTTTCTATGATTATACGGAACACGTCCTAAACGCATGGGTCGTGCTTACAGTATTAGTAGTCAGGTATACTTAGCCAAGCACATTATTTTGTATATTTAAAACCGATTGTATGAATGGGAGTGTGTAGTTATTTAATTTATTTATGTTTATGTTAAGTTTTTTTATACAGAATGCTAATTTTATTTATAAACATAATGATTGTTTTAAACAAAGACATGTATGATTCGATAAAATGTGTTATGTGATCGATGGTAGAATGTGTGAATATATAATGTTTAAGTTTGTGTTTATATTAGTTTCATGTCTGCACATATGCACATACGACTATTTTGTACATTTTATTTCAGCAGTTGAGTATTAATCATTTGTACTTATTGTTTGTTACATTAGTACAATAGTGTAATATTTATTGTTCATAAAAGAACTGTATCATAACTTAACTGTGTTTTTATTTAATACCAAAATTGCAATGATTTTTTACATAACCCAACTAATAATTTTGGGTGAGTCGGTGGCGTAGTGGTTAGCGCGCCGGACTTCGGGACCATGACAGCGATGTCGTGGGTTCGAATCCGCGTTCTGGCCAGTGACTTTTATCAGTACCTTTCACCTTGTACTGTAGCGGCTCACCCCCTTACTTTGTCTAATACGATCCACGCACAGACCAATAGTCTATGTGGACGGGGCAAAGTAAGGCAAAAAAAGGTCCGCCAACCTCTTAAAAAAAAAATAAATAAATAAATAAAAAAAATAAGAAAAAAAATAAACGTAAACAGATAATGAAATTTTAATTAATTTACTTTAAAATGAACTATCCATTTTATATTTTTGCAGTATGATGAAAAAAGTTGTGCATCGGACGGAAAGTGTTTTTTCTGTGCTTAATCGCAGTAAAATGCGATTGTGCACAGAAAAAAGCCACTTTTCTTCCTAGTAATGAAAACTACTAAAAAACTCTTAGTATTTTAACCAAATTCAGACATGAAAACCAATGTTTTTATTGGTCTATCTTTGCTCCATCTCAGGCACTATGCATGTGTTTATACTGGGTGGATAAAAAAATCAATATTGGTACAAACAAATCAATCACATTCTGGGGTGTTTTGTCCTCTTTTATGAGTTGTTGTAATAGCAATAAAAAGATTATTATTATTATTATTACTATACATCACATTAATTAATTACTACCTGAAAAAGGAGTCATATTTAAAAGTAGTAAAAGTTTAAAAATAACATCATCTTGGAATAAACCAAGGCCACTGCATATAATTCAAGATAGCTGAACTAAGCAAATATGTATACATGGTGCTCTTGTTATAAAGATAACATTAGTTAATATGCAAATTGTTATACAAACAGCAATTAAAAGCTCTCTCACACTTCAATTTAAGTGTTTACTTGTAAAAATAATACCAAACTAAATTAAATCTAGCCAGGGCTGGTGACGGGGGTTGGGGGGGGGGGGGGGGGCAGACAGGGGGCCCGGGGGGCTGGACTTACAGCCAGATAAAATATCAAATGATGAATTTAATATAAAATTAAAATGAGTAATAAAACTGAATGAGACCATTAAATTAATGAAAGTGTGAACAAAATAATAAATAAATAAAAACGTAATTGATATAAGTCTTTCAATTTCTTAAAAATAGTTGAATGACTTGGAAAAGTTAAGAGTATTAAATAAATTAACAATAATCTTGTTGAAAAATCCAGAATTGTGAATTTTTAATTGTGAAACGGATATAAAGACTTTGGGTAAATTCTTCATAAAAATGTAAATTCCCGTACTATGTAAACTATTTTCAGAGGAATAAAATTTATTATTATATAGTAAATCTGTATACGGATGATTGTAGACATCGACGGTTGTCAATTGGCAAGGCGTGCTAGCTTGATAGTTTGTTTCGGGGCCCGCGGCTCTCTGCGGAATGTCTTCCCCCTTGAAACCGAATGGACTCACCCTCGCGCGACTTAGTTTTCCCAAGCAATAGTTTTTGTTTGTACTATGGCGCTGTTACTGCTAAGCTGAGCTATCACTGGGTGGTTTTGCTGGCAAGCTGGCAAGGATTTTTGACGTGGGGGGGGTTGGGTTGTGTGATATGCGTGGGGGCCCGGGCACCGCAGTTACCCAGTGGCCTGAGAATCCTGTCACCAGACCTGCTTGCACCCAACTACGTAGGACCATTTACTCTCTTTTTCAGGGCACAAGATCAGTCTTCAGTCGTTATCTACATCGTCACCAGCCGGGTTAGTATGAATTGAAGCAACAGGGCCAAAAGCAAATATTCAGGAATAAAAGACTTGAATCTCATTGCAACTATTTCAATTAGATAACTTGCTTTTTTTAAATATCATTGAACCTTTTAAGGACTATCTTTGAAGTTGTTGGATAATATAACTCATAGAGAAAAACTTTTATCCAATATCCAGGCTTTTCTGATTAACTTATATGTTAAGTCTCTGCTGAACAGAAGGAGCCAGATTCCTATTAGAAGAATGATTATGAGTTATGCTTTAGTGCAATCTACAACAAGTGCTATAGACTCATCAATATACAAACATTAGACATTGTTAAAAACCTAGATCTTTAAAATTAATGTTGAAAATAAGAATCAAATATATACTATGCTACGGATTTGTTTTTCAATTATAACTTATTTTTTATCAATGATTTACACATTACACTCAGAGAGGAAAGTCATATATACATGAAAAGTAATATTAGCAAGTTATTCTCTTTATTAGAGGAAATGAAAATTAATTAACTGGATGATTAAATAATAACGTTTTTATTATTTTAATAACATTAACAGTCAAGATATTGTATCTTGAAAGCGCCATGAACTAATTATTTTTGTTTCCTATGGTATTTTTAAATACTCCGTCGCAGCAGATCTGTGTACTCAGCGAATTTCCAAAGGAATTTGAGATTTTGTATTTTCCCCATAAACAAGGAACACTGAAAGCAAGGTCTGTAGAGGAAAAAGCATATAACTTCTTCCTAAGGTCAGCTGAATAGCGCTATTGTTTGCGCTTAGTAGTGCGCTGTAGTGTTAGTTGTAACTGTAAAAGCTATTTTTTGTGTTCCGGATATGAAGCGTCAAAACTAAAACAGAAGTCAAGTTACGTTATAATATTTACCATTACACAGCTGATTGAAAAAAAGAATGAAGCACTGTTGCCGCGGGTACGATATTTATCGTAACGACAACATATTACTCTATTTATTTACATTTGGATTATTAGTTAATATCAAACCATCAGGTAATGACCAAATTAACAATTATCAATCAAGGTAAATATAAAACCATAAATTGTATCCTAGTTTGCTTTGAAACTCCTTATTTAGAGGCTATAAATACATGACCTAATCTTAAACGACACATCAAGAAAGTGTGGCAGCTATCCATATATGAATTAGATAAAACCAGGGAAGTTTTGATGGTCCGCTTTGTACCAAGCCCCTTTATCACATTGGTCAATATTCAGTTTGGGATTTTTTAAGGATGTTTTTCTTAATTGCGTTGACAAAGTCTGATTTTAGCTAATTTCCCTATAGGGAATACGCTATTACGGTAGTAGCCATGGTAAGACCTAAGCCCGGGACCACTTTACTTTTTCATTTTGAAGTCCCCAGAAGCCAAAAACACCATTCGTTTTTTTTTCATATATATGTATATTGAAGGTAAAATTGTAAAATTGTTGTAAATATATATATATATAGATATATCTATAATTTCCGCAAATTTTCAAAATAAGTAAAGTACTGTAGTTCCTGTTTTTAAATCTGGTAATGAAAAGCAATCTGCAAACTACAGACCAATATCAATTTTACCTTCCTTTTCAAAAATCCTGGAATCAATAATCTGTCTATAATTATTAGTCCAATTCTTTTAGTTAAATTCTGTTTTCTCTCCAAAACAACATGGGTTTCGCCATGGGAGGTCTACCGTCACTGCAGTCTTCAATTTTATTAATAGTGTGACCTCATCACTTGATTGTAGAAACTGTACTCTTGGGGTTTTCCGTGACTTAAGCAAAGCTTTTGACACAGTGAACCACAACATTCTCTTTCTTAAAATTGAAAAGTACGGTGTAAGACGGCATGCTTTGGAGTTGCTTAAATCTTACTTAACCTCCAGAGAACATATTGTGCAAATAACAAGTGCAGAAGGCCCTGTTTGTTCAAAGGCGAGGGCTGTGTTTAGGGGAGTTCCACAAGGGTCAGTACTTGGGCCTGTTTTATTTCTGTTGTACATGAATGATCTGCCAACTGTTTCAAAAGATCTTTATCTAGTTATGTTTGCTGATGATTGCTCGTTGTGTTTTTCCAGAGAAACGCAAAATCAACCAGTTTCATCAACTAATGATCATTTATCCATCATTCAATCTTGGTTCAAATTAAATCACTTAAAATTTAACATAAGTAACTAACTTCGTTGAATTTCATTTTGGAAATAATAAAAAATTAACAGAGAGCAAAAGAATAACATTGGGGGCCGTCCATAAATTACGTCATCGCTTTTTGGCCATTTTTGGACCCCCCCTCCCTACAATCATCCTACCATCAATTTGTCTGACCCCCCCCCCCTCCAAGTAAAAATGACGTCATTTTTAACAAACCTATGTTTTAAGTAAAAATAATGTTTTTTAAGACGTTGACTGCTGAAAATCATGCAATATTGGTTACCATATGCTGAAAACAAATTTTATTGGTTTTACTTACATTTAGGTGTGTTATGACAGAAAAACATCTAGGAAGACCATCCGGTAGAAATAAATTGGATTTTCGGCCATTTTAATTTGCGTCCACCATCGTGGACGCGCCGCAACTGGGGACGTCTTTCCACGCGATCAGTCACTAACTAATTTTTCAGTTTTGCACAAAACTTTGCTAATTGTTTAGATTTAACACAAGGATAGTAAAACCATTGTAAAATGTAAAAAAAACTTGTAAATTACTACGTAAAACCGCACCAGCCCACCCGAAAGTTGATCGTTTACCATTGTGGCGCATTGGCCTCGTAGTCAGGGTCATCGTCCTCCCCCTTGTCGGTGTCGTACCGTACCCGGTCTAGATCCTGTTCATCTAGGTTTTCGTCGTATTACCTTTCTTCAGGCACTAAATTAAAACAACTTGGGCTAGGAGGCAAATCCTTTTTGATAAAAACTAATGTAAACACTATTTACAAACAAACAAAGTTTATATAAACATATGTTACTACGGAAACGCAAAAACCGAAAACGGCGTTGACAAAAATTGATGAAAACAATCTCCCCACATGCGCAATAACAGCCATTCACACCGCACGAATGCTGGTGGAACACTGACGTCGCTTAGCAACAGCAAATTTGCGTCCACCATGGTTGACGCACGCACCTGGCGCCGCCCCCCTGCGTCAACGATCGTGGACGCTCGCCGCCAATGTGTTAAACGCTACCTGATAAACTAATTAATCAATTCTGAATTTACCTTCAGAAATAAAGCCAAAATTACTTTCTCAATGGAAAAATAAACTATAAAACAACGCATAAAAATAATTTAAGGTATTTTATAGATAATTATTTTATGATAGTTGAGTTGTGTTAGAATTGATCATTGTTTTACTGTCAAAATTTGATATTAACATCATATTTAAAATGATGTCATATCAAAGCCGACCCCCCCCTGCACATCACCCTACAGTTATTTTCAATCTGGACCCTCCCCCCCTATTTTCAGATGACGTAATTTATGGACGACCCCTTGGCGAATGAACCATAAATGAAGTAACATCCCAAAAATTTCTTGGTCTGCACATTGACGGAGGGCTAACCTGGTGCTTGCATGTGGCGTATGTCTACAAAAGAGTAAAACCATTGTGTTATGCTCTCAGTCGTCTCTCCAGTCTGCAGCATCGAGGTTCTGCGTGCGGTTTACTTCTCCCATGTGGAATCTATCTTAAGATATGGGATTTTATTCTGGGGATTCTCGTCTGTTCAAAATTTTAACAGGGTTTTTATTTTGCAACAGTGGTGTCTCCGAGCAATGGGTGGGCTGAAAAAGTCAGAGTCATGTAGGCCTCTTTTTAGGCAACTAAATATTCTGACCTTTGCGCGGCTGGTTGGCTATGAAGCATGTATGTTTGTTAAACACAATTTAGATATTTTTGAGACCAATGGAGATTTTCACAACTACCCTACTAGGTCTAGAAACATGCTTTCATTGACTGGACACTCCACAGCAAGTTTTGAGAAGGGACCCGGTTATTTATGTAGTAAAATTTACAATAAACTACCGTCGGAAATAAGACAACAAAATAACTTTACGTTATTTAAAAAGAGAGTTAAGGAGCATTTCTTAGCCCTAAGTCCCTACTCCATAAGTGAGGTTGGATGATGTTTTGTATGAAAGCCTACATGTTTTTTAGTGAGGTGAAAATATATTTTATTTGTTTAGAGACAGCATTTTAAGTTCCTATTTATATTACTGACGTGTTCATTGTACCACATATATATGAACGAATAAAATAACTTATATATTTTGTTGATTATTTTAGTTGACATTTTATTTACAGTATTTATTTATTAATTTCAATAATTTACATAACAGCTACAGGCATAAACCTAAAACAGCTGTCTTGACTAACATAAAAAACAAAAATACAAGCATTTAGAGTATACAATATACACATAATTAAGTAAAACAAATGACAGTCCAGCAAAAAAAAAATAATAATAATAATAGCATTTACAAACTAAAAGAAAAATTAAAATACAATTAACTCCACATTTTCAATGGTGTAAAATTACAAATAATTGTAACGACAAATATAAAAAATAAATAATAACTATGGTGAATTACACTGTGCTTATAAATAATAACAATTAAATAAATAAAATAAATATCGAAGAAATTTATTCTGAATTATTTCAATTTGATTGATTGCTGTAATGTGACTAGGAGCCCAGACCACAGAACAGTATTCTAACCTGCTTCTAACTAATGAATAATATAGTTTAATGATTGCTTCACAACTGCTGAATGATTTTGAATTTCTAATGACGAAACCCTGCATTTTGTAAGCTTCATTTGTTATGTAAGTTAAATGATCGTCAAATTCCAGTTCAGTATCAAAAACAATACCTAGGCCTAAGTCCTTAATTTTGAAGACCTGTTCTAATTTTTTGCCATTAACTGAATAATTAAGCAACATCCAATATTTTCTCCTATTAAAAGACATCAAAAAACATTTTTTAATGTTAAGATATAATTTATTCTAAAAACACCAATCACACAATGCATTAATGTCGGCCTGCAAAGATTCAACGTCAATCTGATTCTTTATGGGTCGGTATAGTTTGAGGTCATCCGCATATAGCAACGACTTACAACGCGTCAAAACATCTGGGAGGTCATTTATAAAGATCAAGAATAATAAAGGCTCCAAGTTCGATCCTTGTGGAACACCTGACGTACTAATGAAACTATTTGAATTTAAATACTAACTACTTGAGATCGATTCTGTAAGTATGAAGCAATGAATTTAGTAAGTTAAAGTTAATTGAGAATCCAATATTGAATAACTTTTGTAATAAGATGTCATGATTAACCTTGTCAAAAGCTTTAGAAAAATCCGTGTAAATAACATCTACAATTCCACCAGCATCAAGTTCCACAGATATACCATAAGTTAGTTCCATGAGATTTGTTGTTGATGACTTAGAAGGAAGAAAACCATGTTGCTGGTGGTTAATTTTTGATTTGACACATAGATAAATTTGGTCAAAGAGAAGGATCTCAAAGACCTTGGCAAACGAGTTAATCAAAGATAGTTCTTGACGTTTTCCCTACAACCGGACTTAAAAATTGGGACCACTTTAGCAACCTTCCATCTATCAGGAAACGTGTGAGAAAATAAGGCGAGATTAAAAATGTAGCAAAGGGGTTTAGCAACAACGTCCCGACAACCTTTAACAACGTAAGCAGGAATTTCGTCTGGTCCTGAGGATTTTTTGGATTTTAAGTGATTTATTGCTTTTAAAACCTGGTCAACAGAGAAGTAGCCACTGTCATGGTTATCCGCCCATTTGACGCCCTGATCTACGGACACTTTGTAGGATGAAGCCGTACTATCGCAAACTGAAGAAAAATAATCCGCAAAAGCTTGAGGAATTGCCTTTTTATGCACTGCATTTCCATTATACACCATATTTACTAATGATCACAAATCACGATTTTTTGAAAAGCGTTTTCCTCCAGAAATATTTAATATCAGCATCTATTCCAGACTCAATTAACTGTACATAACGTTTGTGAGCACCGCCAATTATAACCTTCAATGTTGCTCTTGCGGTTCTAAACATTTCATTATGGTATCTAGAATATTTTCTCTTTCGTGCAAATGTATTTTTTGCTTTAATACATGAAATTATTTCATTGCTAAACCAACAAGGATATTTACTTTTAAATATAACATTATGCTTTGGTACATTTTTGTCAGTACAGTTTAAGAACAACAAATAGAACTTATCTAGGCCTAATGCTTCATTAACATTCTCACAATTATACAATTCATTCCAGGTACTATATCTCTTAAATCACAGTATAAGTTTAAAAAAATTGGCTTGTTTAAAACAATAGTAGGATTTAATAACCAAAACATCATTTAACCTATGCACGACAGAAGATTCAACCCTAGCATTTATAAGCAAAGGTGGGTGGTGGGAATCCACCGGGACAAGGCCTTCACTCAGTCCTTCGACAGAGAGAGATATATTACTTAACACTAGGTCTAGTGTCGTATTGTTTGTATTAAAAATATTATTGAATGAAGAAAGATTAAACAAACTCAATAATTGGCTGATTAACTTACATGAACCAGATCCAAGGGAAAAATTATAGCCAAGCCCACAAACTTCAGGTAAATTAAAATCACCAATTAAAACTAAATTTTTAAAAATAAAATTGTTAGAATTTTCTATAAACGGAACAATATAATTATCATACAATTGCATGCGACAACTTGGCGGAAACTAAACAACATTGACAACAATGGTAGTGTTTGACACAGGAGAGGTTACTTCCATCCATAAGTGCATCGAGTTCGCGCGCAATCAGCTGATCAGCAAACAGCTGGCGCGCTCGCAGCCGCCTGTCTACCTCATAGATATATACTAATACACCTGGATTGGTAACTCCATGTTGCGAAAACGAGCCGTTACCCCCACCACTAGCCAGTATTCGTGGTCAGTGTTGCCAACCCTGTGCGAGTAATCATTTACTGTAATTTAAATAAATAAATTAATTAATTAATTAATTAAATTACAGTAATACTGTAACTTTTTAGTCTTTCTTACCTATGAAATGATAAATTTCAGCCTTTAGAATGTGCACTAATACATCCTAAAGCTGCAAGTACAGAACCATCTTTCATCATCATAATTATAATTGAACATTTAAAAGAATGTAAACAAACAAGAATGCAGCTGACGCACCGACAACAATCATGTCAGCTGATATTCGGCGCGGCGCGGCGGCGGCGCAGCGGCGGCAATACTGGCTAGTGGTGGGGGGAGCCGGCTCGTTTTTACCGCTATTTCGCCATTTCAGTTATCGATCCAGGTGTATTAGTATATATCTATGGTCTACCTACAGCCATAAATACCAAAACGTATTTGTATTCATTGCTACAGCTAACAATACCCCCCCCCCTCCACGTCCCATCACAGTCCCCCACCTCTTCCCTGTCACTACGATAAACTACATATCTGTCATCAAATTAATTCATTATTATGAATGCTATCATTTAACCAGGTCTCTGACAAAGCAACAATATCGTAACTCTCAGCTAGTATTGATTCATAAAATACACCAGTTTTAGTTCTTAAACCTCTAACATTTTGGTAATAAATACTTATATTTCATCATTAACCACTGAACAAAATTATTATAAAAGTTACGGTAAAATAAAACCAAACAAAAGTAAATAAAAAAATACAATGTGATTCCTAAGCTAAACATACATACAACATAAATAGGTAACGATTTAACTGGCACAGTCTCTTATCAACGTTTTTCCTTATCAATTAAAATTATTGCAGCCAAATCATATTCATCATTTATAACTAAAACCTTAGACGCTTTGTCATCAGACTTCCTAGCCTTTACACGCCCAGCCCTATCCACCCACACATACTTGAAGTTGTAGTCTGACCTCAGCTTACGGGACTTGGCTAGTAGTACCGGGGTGGTATGCCCCGGGAGATGTCTGGTTGAGAAGTCCCTCTTCTCCTTCCTTTTCGATAGCAGTGAGTCGGGGACTTCCCTTCTAATGAACTTTGCAATAATCCCAGATGTAGGGCGGTTGTTGCCTCCCTTGATTCGGTGACAGGCGTCGATGTCATCCCTGGTCACAGTCACGACGAGGGCAGTGCCAACATCAATGACGGTGTCTTTCAACGACTCAGTAGTCTCGTCCTTACCCTCGGGGATGCCGAACAGCTCTATAGTGTTTCTCCTGGAGTACTGCTCGAGGTTGGTGTGGCGGATAATTTGGAGTCTTGGAGTCTTGTAATTAATTTGTAATTAATTGTAATTAATTGAGTCTTGGAGTCTTGTAATTAATTAGTCTTGGAGTCTTGTAATTAATTTGGAGTCTTGAGTTATCGGCTTGCAGCTTCTCAACAGTTGAGGCTTGCTCCTTAATTAGTTTGTCCTGATTCTGAATTAAAGCCTCGTTTTCCGAGATACGCTGAAAAAAGCACGCTTCAAGCAGGCCCGGATTAACACTTTTTGACGCCCTAGGCCAAAGGTCACAATTACGCCCCCCCCCCCCCCCCCCCCCGCCAAAAAACACAAACAAAAAACAATCTGATACATGTTGACTTATTTTAATTCTAATTACTTAGGCTATAGTATAAAATCACAGAACTATTAAAGGACAATGATGATTGGTATTTTCGTCACTTTACTCCGAGGACGTATTGGAAACAAATAACGGAGTTATTGTGATTTTTCTGCTGAAAAACAATGATTTTGCATTAAAATTAATGCAAATTTATGTTATTTTAAGTGAAAAATCGCAATAACTCCGTTATTTGTTGTCATATCCTTACAAACTTGGTATCCTTAGTTACATAATTTCATTAGTCAATTTTTTAGTTTCTAGTAAAAATTTTGAAAAACTTACCGTTTTTTTAGATATTTGACCTTACAAATTTAAAATGGCCGCCATTTAAAAATACACATCGGAAAATAATAAATATTTTCTCTGGAAATAGACATTGGTGTGATAAAGATCCATGCCAAAACTGAACTCAATACAACCATCCGTTGTGGAAATAAAAATTAGGCCTAATATGTGTAAAAAACAAAATTTTGGCTGTGAGGGTAACTGGCGGCGTTTGGACTTTATTACTATGATTTTCATATTTGTTTATGGTCCAGGAACAATGGCCTAAAATGTTGGCAGGGAATTCTGAACCACACTGTATAATTGTAATACAGAAATAAATTTAAATCCAGGCATATGAACAATGTCAAGGCAAACCTTACAAGGCGACGGTCAAGGCAAAGAGGCGCTATTTACTGTGATTGAGGGGAATTGACCGCTTGTCGGTGGCGCTCTTTACCGCTGACCACAGGCGCTATTTATGCGTATTGGGGGCGCTCTTTACAGTCGATCAGGGGCGCTCTTTACCGGCGGTCGGAGGCTTGATTTAACTCTGATCAAGAGAGATATTTACCGTCGATTACAGGGCGATGTTTACCAGTCGGGGTAGATGTTCTTAACCGCTAATCAGGGAGACTTTACGGCACATTAGGGGCGCTCGTTCCCACCGCGAAGGAGCCCCTTAGGTCCCGGCAACTTAGAGGGTCCTCTAGTCGCTTGAATAATTCTTTCTTCTTTCTATTTTGCCGAATATTCTATTTACTCTTGTTATTAAAGAATTTAATGTGAAAATCCCAAAATTAAATTATATTTGCAGTTAAATAATTTTTTGACTGAAACATAGTATTAAAAAGGCCCGTTTGACGCCCCCCTCTCGGCTGACGCCCTAGGCCATGGCCTAGGTTGGCCTAGTGGATAATCCGGGCCTGGCTTCAAGTGATTTACCTAGCTGGTCCTCAATAGCTTTTTGGCCTTTCAATATTTCGCTTTTCAGTTCATCAAGGACTAGTTTAAGTGTTTCCAGACTTAAGGCCACTTCAGTGGGAGAACTCGGAGAGTTAGAAACAGGGCAGGAATCAGAGTTACTACGGCTTAGCCTACGTTTTTTATTGCAGATTGCGCAACACCATGCGTTACCACTAGATTGCAACACTTCAATGTCGTTAGGATTTAGGTGTACACAACTACCATGAAAGAATGACTTACAGAATTTACAGAATACCTTGTTCTAGTCAGTCCTGTTGACTTGCTTAAAACATTTACAACAATTGCTCATGTCTTATAAGAAACAAATTTTGAGGTTATGTACACATAATAACTGAATTGCGACCACATTACAGAAAAAAGCACAATCCAATAAAAAAAGTCACAGTTTACATTATAAGCACAGTAACACACAGTTAGAAACAGTCGTGATACGAATAAACAACATAAATGTGGAGCGAGAGACAACGCGTACCGTCTGCTCTGACTGCCATGACGCAATTGACTTATATCTATCTATCTATCTATCTTTCTATCTATCTATGTGTCCGTGGTACTGATAACTTTTGAAGGGGACCTCCAATTTTGATGAAATTTGGTATGAACGTGTAAGACCAGGTCTATTTTCATGAGTTCGCGAACCAGCATTGTCGGGTTATGGGAACGGAGTCTTATGGGGTTTCAAAGGGATCAAAAATGGGTTTTTGGCATTTTTTGAACTTAATTTGTAAAATTCATCAATTTTAACTGAAACCATTTTAAAAGAGCTTAAAAAACAATTTCTTTTTGGTATTTTGAATTTTTATCATAGCATAACAGGTTACGGGGCAAATCCAAAAATGTGTTTTCCATGTTATTCTTATGGAATATCAAAAAACCCTATATCTTGCTTATTTATTGACATAATTTAATCAAATTTGGTGTGTACATTATCTATATAAGGTTTAATTTAGGCCTATACTTGCTTACAAGAGCCATATGGCGGCAAAACCTATACATACTCACCACCATGGGGTTATGGGGAAAATTGCCAGAGTTTAATACAATTTTGTGTTTACTTTCATCAATTTTATTGATTAACTTAGATTTTCTAACAACACCCAATGGCAGCAAACCCACATACTCGATCCTATGGTGTTTTTATGGCGAAAGTAAATAATCTGAAAAATTCCGTTGGAAATTCGCTGAGTACGCAGGTCTGCTGCGACGGTAGTATTAGGATATATAGTCTTTTTAGCGAATTTCCCTATAGGGAATACGCTATTACGGTAGTAGCCATGGTAAGAGCTAAGCCCGGAAACACTTTACTTTTTCATTTTGAGGTCCCCAGAAGCCAAAAACCCCATTCGTTCATTTTCATATATATGTATATGTAACTATCTATCTATCTATGTGTCCGTGGTACTGATAACTTTTGAAGGGGACTTCCGATTTTGATTAAATTTGGTTTGAAGGTGTAAGACCAGGTCTATTTTCATGAACCAGCATTGTCTATTTTCCACGAAGTTCGCGAACCAGCATTGTCGGGTTACGGGAACGGGGTTTTGTGGGGATTCAAAGGGGTCAAAAATGGGCTTTTGGCATTTTTGAACCTCAATTTTCAAAACTCAAGAATTTTAACTAAAACTATTTAAAAGAGCTTAAAACACAAACAATTTGGTATTTTGAATTTTGAACTTAGATTTCGGAGAAAAGCTAAAAACAGGTTTCCCATGTTAATCTTATGGAAAATCAATAAAGCCATGTATCTCGCTTATTTATTAACATAACTCGGTAAAATTTGGAATGTAAATTCACTAGGTAGGGTTTAACTGATATTTGCTTACAACACCTATGTGCCGGCAAACCTACATACTCACCACCATGGGGTTAAATGGGGAATATTAAAAAGTGCCGAATGTTGATACAATTTTATTTTTACCTTACCCAACTATTACTTTTCCTAACAAAAACATTTTTAAACAATATCTCATGGCAATAAACCTACATACTCATTCCTATGGTGTCCATGGGGAAAATACATAATCACAAATTCCTTAGGAAATTCACTGAGTAAGTATGCAGATCTGCTGCGACGGGGGGTATTTCATCCAACCAGAGATCGAGAGATCAAAAACCTTGAATACCTTGAATATCCACGACGTCGCTGACCAGCGCTGTTCCGTTCCAGGTAGTCAACCAACTGTTACCTGTTACCTCCTATGTCTGTCGGGTCCCGTAGACCACGAAGGCATGGGACCCGTCCTTAATTTCCTTGTAGTACCGTAGGCTAAAACTTGGCCGTCAACTCCGGACGCTGTCCAATCAGGTTATGGTAAGGTTGGGGAGTGGGTATAGTAGTAATGTCCGGGAGAAAAATCAGGATTATTGAAAAGGTGGTAGATCATAGTAGCACTTATCGATGAGGTACTGCCTGAGTTTCTTCTTAAAACTGTTCAAATTTTCAATGCTCTTGATTGTTGACGGTAATTGAGAAAAATATTTAACACCAAGATAACTGGGTTTTGTTTCAAAAAGTTTTAAGTTATGCTGAACAGATGGATTGACATTACGGTTTCTAGTGAAGTAAGAATGACTATGAGCCTCTATCAAATTATTTTCTTTTACATAATTGATAACTTCAAAAAGGTAAAGTGAAGGGAGTGTCATGATCTGGAGCTCTTTAAATTTCTCTTTGCAAGAGTCCATAGGCCGTAGCCTACAGATAGCTCTGATCGCTTTCTTTTGAATGACAAATATCCTGTTCAAATTGATTTTACTCGAAGAACGCCAAAGCACCACCGAATATCGCAAGTAGCTTTCTATGAGACTAAAATAAATGAACTTGCAAAGGGAGATATTATTGAAAACTGCCAGACTCCTAATGACAAAAACATTTGAAGTCAAAAGTTGAAGCTAATTTGTCGATGTGATCCGACCACCGGAGACCATCGTCCAATCTCACCTCCCAGGTAATCTACAAAAGGAGAACTTTCAAGTATTTCATCTTCAAGCATAACTAGTGGTGGATGCAAGCCAGCCCTTTCGAGTCTTCTTTTCTTCTGGCAAGTAGAAACAAACATGAAATTGGTTTTCTTTGGGTTGATGTTTAAGTTTTATCCTTGAAAAAATACTGAGAGAGAGCTCCAAGCCGACCAAACGTTTCTATTTCTAATTGTGAGACATTGCTGTTTTTAATGAAAAGCGAAGTGTCGTCTGCAAAAATAGTTAAAGATTCTTGAGGGAAAAAGTTAGAAATGTCGTTAATGTAAATAATGAAAAGCATAGGGCCTAAAATTGAACCTTGCGGAACTCCAAAAGTATTATTTGCATTATGAGAGAAAAACTGTTTTTTAAGTCCAGAATTGAAAGTAAAGTTTACTGTAGTTTGCTGTCGCCTGTCATTTAAATAGGACGTCAGCCAACCAAGGGCTCTCTCCTTTATTCCAAGTAATTTGAGTTTCTTCAAGAGAATTTCATGATCAACGCAGTCAAATGCCCTAGAGAGGTCGATAAAGCAGCCGACAGCAGTATCGCCCCCCTCCAAGGCATCGACGCACTTACTCACGAAATCAATAAGGGCTAGCTTGGTGGATCTCCTTTTTCTATACCCAAATTGCTTAGAGAAGAGAAGATTATGATCATTTAAATATTGCATTAACCTGTTGCAAACTGTTTTTTCTAAAATCTTACTCACTGTTGGTAGGAGTGAGATAGGACGATAGTTCCGGGGGCAGAAGTTTACTGTCTTTTTTGTGCAATGGTTTGACAATGGCCAGCTTCCCACTGTCCGGAAAAATCCCCCGCTCCAGGGAAGTATTGACCAGATGCAACAGAGGACCTTCAATTCCTTGAGAACAAGCTTTAATTATTTTGCTGGAGATACCATCATGTCCTGAGGAATTCTTATTTTTCATAGAAGTGATAATCTGCTTAAGTTCATTCAAAGTTAAAGGTTCAAAAATATTTAGTTCAACTTCGGAAGAAGAAGGATCGAGATCCATTTCAAAAACACTATCAGCACCATTGTTACTATTACAGTTCAGGAAAAAATCATTAAAAATATTACAGAGTAGTGTATAAGTGGGGCTGCTGGGCCATGACGTCATCACGATGACGTCAGCAGTGATGACGTCATCAATGACGTCACGAATGACGAATACGCTCACCAATGATGTCATATGACGTCATATGACGTCACACCTATGACGTCATGGTGACGTCACTACCGCTGACGTCATCATGATGACGTCACTGACGTTAATTAGGTCAAGGTCACGCAAGAATACAAAAAAATTTTTTTTGCACTTTTGCGATTCCTCAAATTTTGTTGAGAAATTGAAATTTCTCGAGGAACCACAAAAGTGCAAAAAAATATTTTTTTTATTCCCTAGCGATCAGACTCTTGACCTAATATATCCGTCAGGGGTCAATGACCCGTCCCAGCAACCCCACTTGAAAAAAAAAATAATTTTTTACTTTACTTACCCACCGAGAGACTGAGAGCCGAAGAATAATTTCTTCAAACACCCGACAGTGCGACAAACGACACGCGATCCGAACAGCACCGCGTCCGAAGACGTACTGACTTGTACACAGACGGTATCCCAGGTACCCGGCTCAGTGGTGGGGATAAGGAGGTGGTGGGGGTAAAGTGGTCAGAAGGAAGAAAAATTTATTTTTTTTACAAACAACTTGTCCCAGCCGGTTCTTTACCGGACCTCCGTAACTCGGATTGGAAATATTTCCTGAGAAATATTTATTTTTTATTCTTTCTCAGGTGATGTTGGAACTTGGTCGGGAATTGGAGTCACCAACGTAACCTTACTGGCAAAAGTTAGCTCGTCTAAAAGTTTCTGAAATATTTTATCATCCATAGTGATATTTGTGTCCCTTGAGTAAAATTTTGGATTATTTTTTAAGCAACGTTTCATTTTTGTTAAAGTGGAAGTCTTGGACACCTTAACAGAATTATTTTGCTTGGCCAGCAAAAATTTTACTCTTAATAACTTTTCTCGCAAAGTTTCAGCCATAGATGTGTCTCACAGTAAGGTTTGGATAAAACTGAAACACTTAGTCCAGTGTTGTACCTTAGCTGGAAGTAGTGGGGGAACACGGCTATAGTGGGATAATGAGTAGTGGAGGGGGTAATGCGGACTGTTGTTGACAAGTGTAGAAACAGTTTGCTGGGAACTGTCCAAGGAGTAACACGTACTGTGCAGAAAAATTAACCGAGAGACTTGTGTAAAATTTAACTCCAAGAAATATTTAATGTAAGACTAAAAGAGGTAGAGCCAAATGAAAAATAATTTTGTAGGAGACGGGTATGGATCAGTTTTGTAGTAAAGTTCAAAATCCACTTGTGTGGAATAAAATTAAATTGTGAGCGAAAAATATTTAGCCACACCTGCAAAATACAAGTGTATGAAAATATTAGGAGACCTGTATAGCTAAATAAAAATAAATTTTGTATCAAACAGTCTTCCAACATTTCAGTTTCTAAGTCTTAACAAGTAAGGAATAAAATATTAAATAATGAGTGGAAAATAATTTGTTAAGTAAACGTAATTGTAGCAGTGTAACAAAAATTAATTCCGTGCAAAACAGGCTAGGTTCTGTTTTGCTAAGTTTATTAAGAAGGAAAAATAAAAATTTACTCACAGAAAAGTCTCGCGGCGGCGAGGTGTGGCGTGTTTGTTGGCTTGCAATAAACTGACTTACCTTCTGTTGAGCTACATTTGGCTAGTTGGCCAAGAAACCAGTCTGTTATATAAGCATTATGTAACCGTCTCTGCCGGCTGTGCTGAATCCGGCAAGCTAAAATATTATTCTATAGTACACCTGACTTGGACTGAAAATATTCTAAGTCCCAAGACCCCCCCCCCCCGGCTCCGGACGAGAAGTGGAACCCCCCCCCCGGGGGGAGGAGGAGGTGGCATAGCCCGAGGCGTTGCCATACCTTGACACGTGTTGTATAATGAGATCCGGTTGGTAATGTATTCAGGTGTGGCTCTTGGAGATTGTCCAATGCCGCAAACAAGTACGTGTCGAGGTCTGGCTGTTTACGTAACCAGATCCGGTTCCCCCACTCCTGACCGGCTCAGCTTCGGTTCTCTGAGGCTTTGCTTCCTCGCAGTTGGTTTCAAACACTTCAGCTGAGTGGTTGAAGCTCTGCCCTACAGGATTCGCAATGTAATGTTGGCGCCGCATTATATTGGGAATTCTTTTAGTCTAAGGCATGGCATGTGTAGTGTTAAGAAATAATTTATTTTTGTGCTTGCTGCTTCTGCTAGGTCTTGGTGTTGGATTTATTTAGTCTAAGTGTTGTGTGTTGTAAAATATTTCTTTGTACTAATCTTCACAGGTTGTCCCCAAGTAGAAATTTTTCTAAATTCGCATCTTGGAGGTACTCCTCCGTAAATTGGCAGCTTAAGTGTTAGGCTTTTGAAACTTAACAGTCTCTGTAAAATAAAAATTTTTCGAGGTTCAGAACCTCAAGAATTATTTGTTACCAACAATAGCATGGCACCTAACGAGCCTGGGGGTAGGCCCCTGGGGATCCACCGTTAGGCCATCGGCCAGCGGCGCTGCTGGACCTCATCACTCGTCACTGGCAACATACGGGTGGTTGGCATCCTTCAGCACGAGGTGCCGGAGCTATTTGTGGCCGGTCGGTTAGGCGCAATTAAACCAGCAGGCTTGGTCATGATAGCTCCTCAGTCATGGTTAGCATGGCTTCTTCCAAATTATTGTAGCATGTTTCCCTTAAGGAAACTCAAAATTAAATAAATAATTTTTTATTAAATAAATAATTTTTTATTAAATCGCCTTCCCCTAAATGTTGAGATCCCCCCGATGCCTCTGACCGCCGGCGGTCTTAGGCATCGGGGGGATTTCTTTTTTAACTTTTGGATGACCTTGACCCATATTAGTGTGTGAATAAAATAATATTTTGTTCCACATGATATGTAGGTCAGCCATGACTTAGGCGGATTTTGCCTGAGTTCTGAGGACTCCTCAGGACTTAGAGCGAGATGCGACTAAGTGTTGGCTGTCCAAACTGTGGTGGAACAAAATATTATTTGATGTTGACACATGAGTAAGGGTAGCAGGTATCCAAGAGTTAAAGTCCTAGGGGTAGGTGACCCCCCCCCCCGAGCCCCGGACGGCAAGTGAGCCCCCCCCCCGAAATTTTTTTTTTTTGGATTTTGACCTTGACCAAAAATTTTTTTGCTCCGGACGAAAACTGCGCCCCCCCCGAAATTTTTTTTTGATTTTGACCTTGACCAAAAATTTTTTGCTCCGGACGAAAACTGCGCCCCCCCCCCCCCCCCGAGGGGGGAGGTGGAGGTGGAGGCCTCTGGTACTTTTCCATTGGCACGTTTGGCCACTTGGTTACATAAGTAGATCCGGGTATTACGTAACAGACTTGTTTGTCCCCACCACATAGCGCGCTGGAATATTCCTTTGGCCCGCGAGCAGTTTCATTCTGCTTCCAACTTGTAAGCCGAATACTTCGACGTACCGCTCCGCACCATGCCTCGCTTCAAGAATTATCCTCCAGCCACCGCCGCCTCGCCTGCCACGACCTCCACCGCCTCGCCTGCTACGACCTCCGCCACATCACCTGCCACTTCTTCTGCATCCATGCCAAGCTTATCACCACTGCCAGCGCCGCCAGTCACTACCGGTCAGAAAATTATTGTGGATATGCGTCCTGGATCGACCATCACTGGTGAAACAACTGTGCGAGATATTTTGACCGCCATGACTGTGTTGATGACTGCTACTACGAATACCGTGACTACCGTTTCGAGTGCAACTAAGCCGGCCGTTATATCATTGGACTCAAGCTCTGAGGAAGAAATTTTTCTTAGTCCGAAGAAGCCTCAGAAGCCATCAACTCCTCCAAGACCAACATCGCCTACCCAAGAAATCCTGACCTATTTTAAATCCCTTATTGATCCAACCACTCTTGTCACTCCTTCCACTAGTCCTGCTAAACCGCTACAAAATATTTCCTATCCTTCTACCTCGAAAGATCCTCAACCTGAAGTGGAGAAACCCAAAATATTAGTAAGTATTCCAATTAATAAAATTAAACCGGGGTTACGGAAAACAATAAGGTCTAAGAAGGCGGCGGCACCTAAACGCCAGTGTGAATTTGTTTGGGAAACTGTAGCGAAATTCGGTCAAAAATGTGCCAGGTGGGCTGTTAGCGGTCAAATGTTATGCCGCTATCATCTTGACCGCAAGTCAGCCTGCACCCGGAATACAGCACGACCATTTTCGCTAAATGTTGCTCCTGTCAAACAAAACAAACGTTCTTTTGTGCGCTATGAAAGACTCTATGAAGGTCATAAATATTTTTTCCGAAAACATCTTAGTGTAAAGCCTAACGTGTTTTTGATGAGGCACAATGACAAAAATGTTGAGGTAAGGGTTTCTCCAGAATTTGTACAACCACATTTTATGACCTTCAGGGGGTATTTGATACGCAAGCGTGTCTTAGGACAGTTGAGAACTGTGTGGCGTATGAAGGAGTAACTTGAGATGTAAAAAAAATGTTTTTTCTAAATTATTCTTTTTCCAAATTAAGTTTTCCAAATTATTTCTTCACCCTCTTGAAATAAGGGAGGGGGGTATTATATAAATGAGCTATAAAAAAAAAAAAATAGTTCATTTATATAATATCTTAACCTGGGGATAATGTTTTTTTATTTATAAATAAAAAATAAAAATAAACATTATTCAGACACGTCCCAAACCAGTGTCCTGGACGGTGAAGAAAATTTATAACAAATTAATTTTACTAACCAAACAGATGTTTTAGCAATGTGGTAAAGCAGTACATGATTATGTGACAACCGGTTTCCCCCCACTACTGAAAGGTCACGTGACAACCAGTTTCCCCCACTACTACTGAATCTCACTGAGTTCCCAGCGCTACTCACTTGGTTCATTCTGCTTTGTACTTTCATCCGAGCTACACATCATGAGTGAAAACACTGCTGAAGTCTCATTTGAAGCGCCCAGCAGAAAATTTCAGCCTGACCACGAGCGGGTGGTAAAAATTTTAGGAGCAAATCCATTTGTATATGCTCCAATGCTGGTTGACTACAAAAATTACTCTTCACCAGAACCTGGACCATCCAATGAAGAAGGAGGAAATATTTTAAGACATGCATTGATGGAGGGCACGGTGGAGAATAAAATAAAAAATAAGGAGTTGAAGCGGTTGGCGGACCATCAGCGCAATTACAAGGAGCGAGTGGCGATGCTCCGGTTAAAACTGGTGGTGCCAAAAGTTAAATTGCGCGCCAGTAAGCTGGACACTTTGATGGAGGCTGCGGATTATATCCAGCAGTTGGAGCGAAAAATTAAATATTTAGAAGCTCAACTGGAAAATAAGAATTCTGAACGACTTGTCATTGCAAGTCCAGAATTTGTAGACGATGGTGGGGAACAAATTTTGGGAATGTAAAATTATTTTATTTTGTGCGACTTGGACTTGAACACGGACTAGCTGTTTAGTATGTGGAAAAAACAGAGCGGGGGATAGAGCACTCTGTGATACTGGAATAACATATCACTTAGTGCTTTATCCCCCGCTCACAGGGTAATTTTATTTGACCTTGACCTACTTAAAAGAAGTGGTGGGGGTAAGTTTAACCAGGCATACGGTATTGAGGAGGTTGCTCAGTCTCAGTTCAGCGTAGCTAGGAGACGCACACCTCGAGATGGCTCCTTCCAGTCTTCTACAATTGTGTTTAATGAAAATTTCTGATGACACCGAATTGTTCAAGTATGTGGTGCATCAGTCTGGTGCACCACCAAAAATTAAAATTTTAGTTAAGGAGTTTGACTTTGAAAGAAATGGCTACACAAATTATTTTGCTTATGTTTTCAGAAACGAAAATATTAAGTTTTGTAAAGACTGGGGTTTTGCTGCATGTGAGGATATGACAGAATTTATAGAAAGCGGTGGCTACATGATGATGACTGGAATTTCTAACATAAAAAGAGATGAAATACCGCAAGAAAGGTGTGATATTTGTGCGGCTTATTTACATGATTGGCATACATACAGCAGAAACCAGGTGGAGCCTAAGAGAAGCTTATTATTTCGTTGGCCAGGGGCAGTACCTAGGTTTTAGTTTAAAAAATAAAATCTTACTTATAATGTTGAATGTATGGTCTTGAAAAGTGGTGGGGGTAAAGTGATATAGGTGGTGGACATCAGCTGAGGAACATCACTCTCGCTAAATCCAAGGAAGAAGCATCATGGTAAGTCACTGCGTGGAGTTTGTGCTTTTGGAGGAGGACTTGGTAGAAATTGTGGAGCTAATAGAAGACACGACAAGGAAAGGGACTATTGAAAATGTTAGATGCGAGCCTCAGGATGAGAGATCGCAAAAAATTGTTGAAGCCTTTCTGTCTACCATGTTGACTGATCAAACAACAAATTTTGAGTTTGTGAAATATTTATTTGACAATCGGGTGAATGCCAAAATGGCTATATTTTTCAAAAAATAATTTTAATTTGAGAATGACTTGGACATGGTTTGTGAGTTTTAGTTTACGGACAAATGGTGGTGGGGGTAAATAATTTACATATCTATATAAAACTCTAGTTTGTTTGCAAAGGTGAAACATTCCACTAAGATGCCTCCACTGGACAACACTAATATGCCTTGCAGACAAATTTTTGAAATTTTACAAGACATACCAATTGAAATAACAAATGGGGAAGAGGAAGAAGAAAATGTTACAGAAGATGAAAGTGCAATGGAAGAATTGGATGAAGAAGAAAATAATTTAACAGATATTGACTTACACGCTTATGAAACATAGGACTCGTCTTCAGAAGAAGAAGAAATGGAAGATCAGAACACCCCTCAAGTTGGAGCTATATTGGACAGAATGTCATTGTGTAAAAGACTTGTATTTTGTAGTAGAAGATTATTTTTGGAGAGTTTTTTTTTTTTTTTTTTTTTTTTTTTGAGGGAGAGGCGGAAAAATGCATTACGCACACAGGTGGCCAGCCTGTAGTGTGGGGCTCCCCTAAAAAACGGGTTTACCCACTAAAAAACCTCCTCTACTCTTTAGGAATCTAACCTGGAATTGTTTATCACATTACGTCAGGCTAGGCCTAAATTTGGCTTACGCCCGTCGGGCTCGCTCCTTATCCAGCCGCTCTATCAAGGGATCTGGGCCACTTCGCGGTCCAGATCGGTTTTCTTTTCCAGGAGGATGCCCCGGACGAACTGTGACAAACAATCCCAGTTGCCCTCATCCTCCAAAATCTTTTGGCAGACAGTCCACCGAAAATGCACCAAATATTTGTGTGGCCTCCAGGCGGGGCCCTTCCCAACGGGGACAGCGGAAGAATGTGTGTTCCGCATCGTCGGGAACACCCGGGCAATAAATGCAGTCCGGTGAACCGGTCTTTCCCATCCGGTTCAGGTACGAACGAAAATAGCCGTGACCTGTCAAAAATTGGGTCAGGTAGTAGTCCACCTCCCCATGCCGCCGTTCCACCCATGGTTGGACCTGCTTGATAAGTCGCGCAGTCCATCGTCCTCGGGTGTCGTGCCCCCAGCTGTGTTGCCACTGCTGGAAGGTTCGGGAGCGCTCTTCTGTTCTTGCCGTGTCCTTGCCGATCTCGCCACGTCTCTGATAAATCGCTTTCCTCTCCCCTGCCAAGAGCTTGACAGGGATGACTCCGGCGACCACCAGGACGGCAGGCTCGGACACTGTCCGGTAGGCGGAACACACCCGGAGCGCAGCTTGACGCTGAACCCGGGCGAGTCGCAACCTGTAGCACTCCTTATCTAGAGCGCCTGCCCACACCTCTGCCCCGTAAAGGAGCACGGACTGGACCGCGGACATCAACAGACGTCTTCTGCTGGATCGGGGACCCCCGACATTGGCCATCAGCCTACTAAGGTGAGTAACTACCTTAGCGGCCTTGTCCGCCGTACGGAAGATCTGATCCCTCCAGCTTAACTTGGTGTCCACCATAACCCCAAGGTATTTGGCGGCACGAGTTGATGTGACCACCTCCCTTCCCACTCGAAACGGGACGACGGTGTCGATCCTCTTCTTCGTGAGAATCACGATCTCCGTCTTACTAAGAGCAAGCGAGAGACCGTGATCGGACATCCAGTTGTTGACAACCCGCATAACTCGGTTTTTCAACTTTAGTTGGGCCAGCTCAACGTTGCGTGCAGCAATGAGAGCTGCGACGTCATCGGCGTACCCAACCAAAGTGGTTTCCTCAGGCATCTCGTACCTCAGGAGGCTGTCATAGGCAACGTTCCAGAGATCCGGGCCAAGTATTGAACCTTGTGCGGCACCAGAAGTGACTTCCATCGTCCGCGTTCCGTCCCTCGTGTCATAGATCAGGCTTCGAGAGCGTAGATAATCCTCGATGAGCCGCAACAGATATGCAGGAATACGAAAGGTGTTGCGAAGCGCATCCAACATATCGAACCACCTCGCCGAGTTGAAGGCATTCTTGACATCAAGCGTAACAAGAAGCACTACTCGGCGGGAGAAATGGTTGTGGCTTTCGGCTCTCTCCACAGCTCTCTGAACTTCGGTGACAGCGTCGATCGTTGACCGTCCCTTTCTGAAGCCGTACTGACGGGGGCATAAGTCCCCGGCAGCTTCCACGGCAGAAGTCAGGCGGGAACGGATCAGCTTCTCGAACAGCTTCCCAGCCGTGTCCAACATGCAGAGAGGCCTGTGGGACGACGGCAGTTCGGGATCACCTTTGCCCTTGCTGATCAGTACAAGCCTGGCTGTTTTCCAGGGAGCCGGAAACACCCCTTCTACCAAACAGGCATTGTACATTCTCAACAACAAGTCAGCGTTGATTGAAAATACTTTCTTTAAAGCCTCACTGGGAATCCCGTCCGGGCCAGGAGCCTTGTTGCTCTTCAGGGAGAGAACGGAGGTTTCCAGCTCCTCGAAAGTGAAGAGTGGAACGTCCTCTACCCGTCCGAAGTCAACCGGCGGTCGCTGTGGATGTTCAGGAAACAACGCAGCGACGATCCTCCCCATGGTGGCGCCCCCCATGATGGAAGGTGGAGAGCGGGCGCCGAGTTTCTGTGTTACAAGTTTGTAACCCAGGCCCCACGGGTCGGAGTCAACGTCGTCACGAAGTCTCCTCCAGCTATTCGCCTTGCTCCTGTTTATCGCCTGGCGGAGAGATTTTCTCGCAGCTTTATAGGCCTCCGACTTACGAACTCTGTCTGCGGGAATTCTCGCTCTTGTGGCGGCTCGTCTAGTTCTTAAACATGTTCTTCTGAGTTCCGCAATCTCTTCAGTCCACCAGTAAACGGGTTGTTTGTCGCGTCGGGGTTTCCCTTCGCGGCATAGACTGGTCGCAGGCCGAGACGATCAGTTCCATCGTGGATGTTACTAGTGCCTCGGCCCCAGCCTCACCAGGATTCCCCTGCGCTCCCCGAGAGATGGCTTCGGTGAACTTGACCACGTCCAGTTTGTTGGTGTTCCACCGGCGTGGCCCTTCCCGAGATGCGGAAACTCGACGATTTGCCTGATCATGCAGGTCAAAAACGATGTATTGGTGGTCGCTACCCGTGTAGTCCTCCACAACCCTCCAGCCAGAGATCCTCGGAAGGAGCGACTCAGACGCAAAGGTGACGTCGGGGATCGTGCCTCTCTGCCCGGGGCGCCGAAAAGTAGGTGTGTCGCCCTGGTAGTGCATTTTTGGAGAGTAGTGATGACGAGGATAGCAGTGATGAAGTTTCACCTTTGTAAATAACTTTTTGTAAATAATTTTTTGTTTTGCATTTTACAAAAATCCAAAAAAAATATAAAACTGTAAAAAAGAAGAAAAAAGAATATGAGCGGGGGATAGAGCAGCAGATGCTCTATCCTCCGCTCAAAATAATAATTTCCGATGGCCTTGACCCACTTTTGAGAATTGATTGTGGTGGGGGAGAGCATTAGTGGTGGGGGAAACGTCATATATACGGGTAGTCAAGCCTCAGTCTCATTTGGTAAGAAAGAGGGAACGCTGGATCGGAGGTGATGGTAAGATTGACTCAATAGCAAATACTTTAACACTGCAATATGTTAACAGGTTGTCAATGGTTAGGAAATATTTTTATTTTTTATACTCGCTAGTTTGTTTAAGCTTAAAATTTTAAATATATTTTGTTTTGGTCAAATGCTTTTGCCAGACTTCCTACACGCTAAGACTCATATAAAGTACAGGATTAAGCTGATCTCTCGGGGAAATACTATGTAGCCACCTCACACTGGTTATCGGAGTCGCATAGTATTGGTGATTTATACAACATAAAATATTTTCAATATGTTATATATCACCAATTCTTATTCGAGTCAGATAACCAATGTTAGGTAGCACATCAGTATTTCCCCGCGAGATCAGTCTTAATTCTGTACATTTTTTGAGTTTTGGCGTGTGGTAAGTTTGCCAAAAGCGTTTGCTCAAACAAATATATTTAAAAGTTTTAATTTTAAACAATTTGGTATATGAAATTAAAAAAATATTTAACTTTTGCACCTGTTGATATATTATTGAAAGTATTTGTTAGAAAGTTGATCTTACTACCATCTCTTATCCAGTGTTCCCTCTTTTTTACCAGATTTAAGGTGGCCTTGACCTATATAGTTGTCCTAAATAGTAAATTTTAAATAAATATATTACATTTTGTTCTGCGCATGCGCAGAACGGGTTTTCCCAAGATCACCCCCCACCACCCGCTATAAAAGGAGGTCGGCCAAGAGCGTCTCTCATTCTTTGGTGAACTTTTCTAGAGGTAACATCTAAAGACGCTAGTGGTAAAAAGTGTTAAAATGCTTCTTTGCCATATTTGTGGGGAATTTTTCCCAGATGAAGACATTTTAGCTATACATCAAGAATTACATATGGAAGACCCGGCGAGTGAAACGGCTATCGAGATGGACATGGACTGGATTGATGACATTTTGGCTGAATTTAACCGCAACCTGGACAATTGGCAAAGTGAACTTCAACAGATTCAACTCAGAAGACCCAGTGTTATCCAATATGGAGGTGCTGGACCGTCAGGACTTAGAAGAGGAACTGTTGCGGAACCAGAAGAAGAAGAAGAAACGGACACTGATACCGATTTAGACACGGACATGGATTTGGATATAGAAACAGAACAAGGAGGAACCAGACACTTATGCACAACTGCTTTTCCCGGACGCACGGTAATACATAACAAAATAAATAATGTGCAACTAGATTTAGAAAATTTTGTAACCGAGGCAAAATCATTGATTAGTGAAACTTTAACTGAAGAATTGGCAAGATTAAATTTTATTAAATTTGGTTTAGTGTTGGACGCAAAATTTAGTAAATCTGATGGTGAAACCACACTTCGAGGTTTCATAACAAAAAACCGTACTTTGATGTTTGCCTCGGATGTAAATAAAATTGTAGACGAATGTATTGAAGAATTGTTGACGAAAATGCAGGAGCATGAAGGGAGAGGGTCAGGTTGGATGTTTACATCCGTAGAGGGTTTAGATTTAAGAGTACATAAGCACGGTTACGGTATGAGGGGTAGTAGCTATATCCCTCTACCAAAAGCCATTGAGAAAACGAAAGCATGTATAAATGTACAAAATGTAGATAATGAATGTTTTAAGTATGCTATGTTATGTAAATATATTTTGCCAGAGCAGCACCCTTGTAGAGTAAGTGGACATTATGTAAATGTAAATAATAGGTATAATTTTGTAGGACTATCTTACCCTGTAAAAATTTCTGATATATCTAAGTTTGAGAAACACAATCCTGGTGTTAGTGTAAATATTTTTGGTTTGGATGATGCAAATAATGTGTACCCAGCGAGCACAGAACAAAAATAGAGGGGTCACTCTTATCCAAATAACATTACATTTGGTGAAGCCAATTTCCCCCTCCACTTTTGTGGGCAAAATGAGACAAACAGATGATTTTTATTTTTATTTTGAAACGTAAACAAGTTATTAAGCGAGGATTTTTTATTGATTTTTGGTTAGGAAATATTTTTGCGGCATAGTTTGAAAACATGAGTTTGGTTGAAACTAACTTATTCATGCTTACTCATTTGTCTCGTATAACTTATATTTTTTGGGAAATTTTTCGATCTTTGGTAATTGAAATTAATTAGGTTGAAGAGAAAGAAAACTCCGGCCTGAGGCGCGTCTCGGCCGATGAGCGCTGCCACTACGAGCATCGCTCACTGCAGGCACATGAATGAATCAAATGAAACAAAAGACACCGTCAATCTGTTCCGAGTGGGAAGGGAGGTGGTCCAATCAATTCGTGCTGCTAAGTACCTCGGGATTATGGTGGACACCAAGTTAAGCTGGAGGAATCAGATATTCCGTACGGCGGACAAGGCCGCTAAGGTAGTCACTTACCTTAGTTGGCTGATGGCCAATGTCGGGGTTCCACGATCCAGCAGAAGACGTCTGTTGATCTCCTCGGTTCAGTTCGTGCTTCTTTATGGAGCAGAGGTGTGGGCAGACGCTCTCGATAAAGAGTAGTACAGGTTGCGACTCGCCCGGGTTCAACGTTGAGCGGCCCTCGGGGTGTGTTCCGCCTACCGGACAGTGTCCGAGCCTGCCGTCCTGGTGGTCGCCGGAGTTATCCCTGTCAAGCTCTTTTCAGGAGAGAGGAAGGCAATTTATCAGAGACAAGTCGAGATTGGCAAGGACACGGCAAGAACAGCAGAGAGCCTTCCAGCAGTGGCAACATAGCTGAGAGCACGACACCCGAGGACGATGGACTGCGCGACTTATCAAGCACGTCCAACCATGGGTGGAACGGCTGCCAACTCTTTATTTATTGCTCGGGCGTTCCCGACGATGCGGAACACACATTCTTCCGCTGCCACCGTTGGGAAGGGTCCCGCCTGAAGGCCACACAAATTTTTGGTGCATTTTCGGTGGACTCGGTCTGCCAAAAGATCTTGGAGGATGAGGGCAACTGGGATTGTTTTTCACAGTTCGTGCGGGGCATCCTCCTGGAAAAGAAACATGATCTGGACCGCGAAGTGGCCCAGATCCCTTGATCGAGTGGCTGGATAAGGAGTGAACCCCACGGGCATAAGCCAAATTTAGGCCTAGCCCTACGTAATGTGATAAACAACTCCAAGTTAGAATCCTAATCCTAAAGAGTAGAGGCGAGGTTTTTTAGTGGGTAAACCCGTTTTTAGGGGAGTCCCACACTACAGGCTTGCCACCTGTGTGCGTAATGCATTTTTCTTACCTCTCCCTAAAAAAAAGCGTCACCTAATAACTCAAAAAGTGAGTAAAAAATTCTTGTACGGGACGGACATCGGAGCGTATTCCTAGTTACCTGTGGTAGGTTACACCTTCAATTTTCCCACGATTATTGCAACCGTACGCCACGCAACTTTGTGGCATGTTTGGCTTGAATAAACAACTGAACGCTACAAACAACTAAACTCAAAGCTGACGGTGGCGCTCGGGACTAGAGTGAATCACCGTTCCCCCCACTACTTTTGTGGGCCTAGCCGCTGTCAGAATTGGCTTCACCGCTTCGCTCAGCTGGCCTCTCTATTTTTGTTCTGTGCTCGCTGTGTGTACCCCTTAAGGGTGACTAAAACTGAACTTAGGAACCATACTGATTTGTTATTAATAACAAAAGGTGAAATTTCACACTATGTGTACATAAAAGATTTTGAAGCTTTAGTAGGTAAACAGTTATCCAAGAGGAAATGTAAAAAAACAATTTGTAAAAGGTGCTTTTGCTTTGTAAATAAGGAGTTAAGAAGAGGAGGTGCTCAGTGGCTACAAGAACACCAAAGACTCTGTAATGAAAATTTTGAATGCAAAATTAGTTTGCCTGCACCTACTCGCTCTATTGTAAAATTTGAAAAGATTAGCCATCAATATAGGGTACCATTTGTAATTTATGCAGACTTTGAGTCTACACTGGTACCCCAAGAACATCCAGAAGGGGAAATTACCAGTAGGACGAAATACCAGCTGCATAAACCTAACAGTTTTTGTTTGCTTGTTAAATCCACACTGTCAGAAGAACATTTGAAAAATTTTGGTTTAAGTTCAACACCGATTTTGTACAGAGGGGAGGATACTGCTAAACATTTTGTAGATAACTTGTATTATATAGCTGATAAGGTTAAAGAAGTGTACAGTAATATTGTTCCTATGATTCCTCTAGATGAAGAGGAGGAAATTCAATATATCAATGCCACTAATTGTTACTTGTGTAAAAAAGAATTTACTGTTGAGAACCATAAAGTTCATGACCACGATCATCTTACTGGTTATTACAGAGGGGCTGCTTGCAATTCATGTAATATTAATTATAAACTTCCGAAATTCATTCCAGTCGTTTTGCATAACCTTAGTGGTTATGATTCACATTTTATTATTCCGGAATTGGGCAGGGATGATGGGAAAATTGATGTATTGGCCAACACTTTAGAGAATTATATTAGTTTTTCCAAGACTGTTGGCAAAATTAAGCTTCGATTCGTGGACTCTTATAGATTTATGCAATCCAGCCTTAGCAAACTAACAGCTAATTTAAGAAGACAAGACTTGAAGGAAACAAGAAAAATTGTGCCAGAAGATAAAATGGACTTGGTGCTAAGAAAAGGTGTGTTTCCATATGATTACATTACTGGACTAGAAAAATTTGATGAAACAAGACTACCACCTATCGAAGCGTTTAAAAGTAAATTAACTGAAACCGAAATTTCAATTGAAGATTATAATCATGCTCAGAAAGTCTGGAATGAATTAGGAATGAATACCTTGGGTGATTATTCTGACTTTTATGTAAAACTAGATGTAACATTATTGTGTGACATAATGGAAGAATTTAGGAACACCTGTTTCACCGCTTACGGACTGGACCCCCTTCATTCGTTTACATCTCCCGGCTTAGCATGGCAGGCCATGTTAAAATCCACCGAGTGCAAGTTGGAGCTGTTAACCGACATCGATATGGTTTTGATGATCGAATCAGGTGTACGCGGTGGATTAACTCAGGCCGTTACAAGACATGTCAAAGCTAATAATAAATTTCTACCAAACTATGATGAAACTAAAGATTCGATTTTTCTTGGCTATTTTGATGCGAATAATTTGTACGGTTGGGCGATGTCCAAACCCCTTCCGTATGGCGACTTTCAATGGGTAGACCCTGATTCAATTGGAAATATTATGGATATTCCCAAAGAAGGTGACACCGGCTACATCTTAGACTGCGACTTTGAGTATCCAGTACACATACACGATCATCATTACGACTTGCCACTGTTGGCTAAAACTGAAGTATCACCGACGGGAAAATGGCCCAAATTAATGATGACATTAAACAACAAAAACCGTTATGTCGCGCACTATTGGGTTGTACAACAAGCGTTGGAATTAGGATTGATTATTACCAAAATTCATAGAGTTTTAAAATTTTCACAATCTTGTTATTTAAAACCATACATTGATTCAAACACTGCAAGGAGAGCAGCAGCAACATCAGCTTTTGAAAAAGGTTTTTACAAGCTCATGAACAATGCAATATTTGGAAAAACTTTAGAAAACAAAAGGAAACACAAAATTGTAAAATTAGTAACAAACCCCAGACAGATGCAGAAACTTGTACAGAAACCAAATTTTAAAACTACTATGATAATTAATGAAAATCTAGTAGCGGTAAGCATGAATAAGACCAAAATTGTTATGGATAGACCATTGTACATAGGAATGTCAATATTGGATATAAGTAAAACGCACATGTATGACTTTCATTACAACAAAATGGTTCAACATTATGGAAGAGAAAATATTGGAGTAGCCTACATGGACACGGATGCACTGATTTATTGGATCAAGACGCAAGATATGTATGAAGACCTTCGGACGTTTATACACAAGAATGACTTTGATTTCTCAGACTACCCCCGGAATCACCCAAACTATAATGAAAATAATAAGAAAGTTTTAGGCAAGTTCAAAGATGAATGTAACGCGTCGATAATGGAAGAAATCGTAGCACTAATGTCCAAATTATATTCTTTTAAAGTATATAAAGGACATCAAGAAGAAACATCTACCACCAAAAAAGCAAAAGGTGTGAAGACAAGTTATTTGAAGAAAAATGTAAACTTTGAACAATACAAGAACTGTTTATTTAACGACACCACCTTGACTGCTAAATTCAACACCATAAGGAGTGAAAAACACAAAGTGTACAGTGTTACAGAAGTGAAAAAAGCATTGTCAAACAAAGATGACAAACGTCACATTATGGAAAACCAAATTGATACTCTTCCTTTTGGCCACTACTCTCTCAACCCTATCGACAACTAACCTATTCTTCGTCCCTCTTCGTCCTTCTTCGACCTAAATTCCTTTTCCTTCCGTAAAAAAATGGGGAACACGGCAAGTCCAACGCCGTGTTCCCCATTTTTTACATCAATTTGAATGACCTTGACCCAGTTAAATATGGGTATAATGTAATAAAAAATTTATTTTTACTTCATCCATGAATGAGGAAGGATAAAATTATGGATTTGAAACAAAAAATTGTTCATGAACTTCATAAACCGGCTAGGAGAAAATTTCCCCGAAGAAATACTGTTATAAAAGGAATGAATGATCTATATCAAGCTGATTTAATCGAAATGATTCCTTATAGTAAACAAAATAAAGGATTTAAATATATATTGACTATTATCAATTGTTTTACAAAAATGGCAGATGCTTTACCGCTAAAAGATAAAACCGGCAAGAGTGTAACAAAAGCCATGGAAACTGTGATACAGAGAGACAAAAATACCATAAAACATTTACAAACCGATGATGGTAAAGAATATTTCAATAAAGAATTTTCAAATTTAATGAAAAAACACGACATAAACCATTATTCCACTAATTCAGAGGTGAAAGCATCAATCATAGAAATATTTAATCGAACTTTAAAAGGTGCAATGTATACAAGATGTTTTCAAACAGAGGATCGCACGTATGGATTGATATGTTACCAAAACTAATAAAAGATTACAATAACAAGTTCCATAGAACAATTGGTATGAAACCGAACCAAGTGAGTAGGAAAAATGAAAAACTCGTATTAAAACGTATAAAAATGAATACTAAACCAAAAGTTGAAAAACTAAAGCCTAAAGTGTTTAATGTTGGTGATAAAGTGCGAATAAGCAAATACAAAGGTGTATTCAGTAAAAGATATCTGCCAAATTGGACAAATGAGGTTTTTACCGTATTTAAGGTGCAACCTACAGTACCGGAAACTTACATTTTAAAAGATAATAAAGGACAATTGCTCAAAGGAGGGTTTTATGGACATGAAATGTTAAAATCCACAGTAGGTGATGTATATCTAGTTGAAAAGGTGTTACAACGGAAAAAAGATAAAGTTAAAGTGCGATGGTTAGGATTTAATAAGAGTGAAGATTCTTGGATACCTAAAAAGGATCTCATATAATGATGGAGCATCATTTTAGGTTGAACCTTTACAAAGGATGGAGATAATACCGCAAAAGGATAGTTTTCCTATTAATAATATTGATGAACTCACGGTGGACAATTCAGAATTAAACAGTGGCAAACATGGTGTTTTGTTACCAAACACGGTGCGTTGTCTTGTAACCGGTCCAATTGTGGTAAAACAAATGTGGTATTCAATTTGATTACAAACCCAAAAGGATTGCGTTTCAATAACTTGTATGTCTTTTCCAAATCATTACAACAACCCAAATACCAATTATTAGAAAAAATATTTAATAATGTGCCAGAAGTGAAATATTACAAGTTTGATGCAAGTGAAAGCGTAATGCAACCGCATGAAGCTAAACCATTTTCAGTTTTTATATTTGATGATGTATCCTGTGAAAACCAAAACACTATCAGGAGTTATTTCGCTATGGGGCGACATAACAATATAGATAGCATTTACATAGGCCAGACTTATAGTAAAATACCAAAACAACTGATAAGAGACAACGCAAATGTGTTAATTGTATTCAAACAGGATGAAACTAACTTAAAACACATATATTACGATCATGTCAATGCGGATATGCCATATGAACGGTTTAAAGACATATGTGGTAAGGCTTGGGCTGAAAATTATGGATTTTTGACAATTATGAAGGAACAACCACTAAATAACGGCCGATACAGAATAGGTTTCGATAAATTTATATTAATTCACTAACCGCTATATCACACAATCATTCTTGTACAGCACGTCTTGCTACAAACATGGTTAACCAAGAAAAGTTAGTAAAGGAAATTAAATCACTTAGTGATTCTATTCGGGCAAAAAACAGAGCGTTAAAGTTAGGTATCAGCGAAAGGGAGAAATTTCTCGAATCTACTTTTAAACCTATTACAGAGCCTTTGAAACAATTGAACAAAAAATTGACTAAACCTTCTTTTCAAGGTGATATTATTGCTCCAATAACGGAATATGAAAGGGAAAGTGTAATATCAGAAAATATTAGCGATGAGGACCCGGAAGCCTCCATATTTAGTGATACAACGGCAGAAAGAGAAGATGTATATGCTGGTAGTGAAGAAGAAGTGATATCTATAGCGAGTGAAGAAGAAAAAACAGAAGGAGAACCATCAAACATAAGCTTATTGGGTGAAAATATTCGAGGACCTTTAGGAAGAAAATACTTGTTAAAACTGTTAATTGGAACTGATTCTACTAAAAAATACCACAGTTATGGAGCAAGAATGTCCAAAGAAGGTGTAATGATTGGTAATAGCAAATTAGATGTCGATGAACATGATAATATTCACGTAGGTGATCAAATATATAAGGGAACAAGGGGACTATTTGAATTATTATTTGAAAATAAACCTTTAAAAGCATTGGTAAAAAATGATGATTTGGAAGTGTATAGCAAAATTTTGGAACAAACTAATGCATATAAAAGAAATTATTTACCTGAAGCACCCATATATAGAAATAAATCTGTAGAATATAAAGATTTTGTTTCCAAATTAATACCGATTATAAGAAGAAAACCTGTAAAAAGAAGATTAGTAGCATCCACTTTTGATTTAAGTTCCCCAGAACCGAGAAAAAGAAGCAAATCAGTCACCGGTAAAGGATTGATGAAGAAACTATACAATACAAACGTAATTTATTACAATAATATCAATAAATTGGTGGATAGAATGAAACTAATACATGAAGCCAAAGAAGCGGGTCATACTGGATTGGAAAACGAATGGGTGGCTTTAGTGGATGAACTTAGAAACCGCGGGGTAATCTCATAAAAATGCGTTACTCCCTTAAATGCTATTCAGTTGCACCATGAGTGTCGACAAGTTCGGACGGTATTCCTCGGATGGAATATATTATGCGAATAACTTAAAAAGAGGTGCTGGTTTACCACAAACACCTGAAGGAGATTATGATATTAGTAATAAAAGGTTAAAAAACATAAAAGATCCCACGGACGAAAACGATGCAGTAAATTTAAAAATAGTAAAGGAAAAGCTATCACCAACATTAAGACTACACAATAACACATATGATGCAGAAAATCATAGAATTATCAACGTTGGTAAACCAAATGAAAACGGTGATTCAATAAACAAAGGTTATTTGTCATCTGAATTAAAAAATACGTTAAAATTCAATGGAAAAACGTATAGTGCTAACAATAAACGTATATCCAACGTAGATAACCCTAAAGATGCAAAAGACAGCGTGAATAGACGCTATTTACATTCCTTGATACCTGAAAAGACAAAAGATGGATTTTCTTTTTATAAATTTGTTATTAATGATATAGGTTATCCGAAAACTGAAAACGATGCTGTAAATCTAAAATATATTAAAGATCATTGTATCATACGTGATGTAGGGGTTATAGATTGTTTTAATAATTGTTTAGCAAATGTTAAAGATGGTTCGGCACCATCAGATGGTGCAACAGTGGGTCAAATGATGGAAACCTTAAAACAAGAAACAACCTCTTTTGTAAAACAAGATCAAGTAGTATCGAAGCAAGGGGATGAATTTGTTCAAGGTAATGAAAAATTTAATTTATTAACATACAAAAATAATGCTTGGGATTGCATGGGCAAACCGTTATCAAATATGAGTTTGGGTTATAATGCTCGAGATGCAGCTGCTTTATCACAAACCGTACATCTAGATCCAGATCATTCTTTAAGATTTTTTACATGTAATAATAAAGTAATAAAAAACTTGCATAATGGAAGAGATCCAAATGATGCTGCAACTGTAGGACAGACCATTACAACATCATTAAATGATAGTAAAGTGTATAATTGTAATAATAAACGTATAACAAACCTTAAAGACCCTGAACATGTAGATAATGCTGTCACTGTTAATTTTCTTGTAAAAGTTTTAGGTAATGCGATATTTGATTTACACAATCATTTTACACCAGATATTCTTCAAGGAAAATCGGGGCATAATACTTATGATGAATCCATGAGAGGCGAGTATATTAAACGAGAAATTTATAATAAATACTTTATTAACCCTAAAACGCAAAAGTTTAGATCATCAGATTGGGGTGATATTGATATTTAATTAAATAACTCAATAAATGACTTCATTTATGTGCAACCTGTCATAGAGGTAACACATAGGTTACGCTTTTCGAATATAAAAGACAATCATGGCATTTCATTACACCAGTCCATATCGAGACACTATACGGAAAGGAGGCGGTATCACGTCCACAGCAGTTTCTCTGTTAAGTAAAGCTTTAAATCGAATTCCAGTAGGATCTGTCGTAAATAGAGCAATAGACGCTTTACCATACGAATTTCACATACCGGGAGGCTATCAGTATTGCGGACCAGGAACTAAATTGAAAAAAACGACTGGAAAGAGGCGATCCAGGCATAAATAAGTTAGATCAGGCTTGTAAAGAACACGATATAGCATATTCCACATTTAGCGATACAAAAAATAGATCAATAGCTGATAAAAAGCTCGCGGATATAGCTTGGCAACGAGTAAAGTCTAGTGACGCTAGTATTGCAGAAAAAGCAGCAGCTTTAGCGGTAACAGCAGGTATGAAGGCTAAAACGGCAGTAGGAGGTGGAAAAAGGAGAAGAAGAGTGAAAAGGAGATCGGCAAAGACAAAACATGGAGGGAATATTAGAAGAAAACGACGTTCCACCAGAAAGGGTAGCAAAAAACCAACAGTATGGTCAATGGTAAAAAACGGGGCAGGTCTATACCTAAGACCGTATCGTGCATATTAAATAAAAGAAATCAATTAGTAATACCACATAAAGCGTTAACAAATATCGAATTATTTAAATACATTTCATGTTTAAAAATACCATTTTTTCGCGGTGTCTTTATGAAAGATGCTTTACCAGTTAAAATGTGGAAAAACGAAACCGGTATTGTAAATTTAGACAATTCTGAAGGTCCTGGCACTCATTGGGTTTGTTATAAGAAATTAGGTGATAATATATATTACTTTGATAGTTTTGGCAATTTACCACCACCTAAAGAGCTTGAGCATTACTTTAAATCTGCTAAAAACATATATTACAACTATAAAAGAGAACAACCTGATAACACTTTAATATGCGGCCATTTATGTTTGGAATTCCTAGCTAAAAGTATCAGTCACAATTGAGATGTCTTCCTATACGGTATCATTAACAGGAAAATCGTCCACTTTACGAAGTATCCTTTTCCCAGCGTTACGCTTGCAAAAAGGAAGATTTTGGGAGGCGGCACTGTTAGATTTTACAACTTACAACTCTATTCCCAATGTTAAGGAAGATAAAAATAACTTATTGCATTATTATAAAGGAAAAGATGCCAGTGGGAAGTTTACAGACTTAGAAGTTTGCAGTTTACCCACAGGTTCTTATGAAATTGATCATATTAATGAATTTTTGCAAAATAAAATGGGAAAAGACAATATAACATTAAAAGGTAATAACAATACTATGAAAGCTGAAATTAACTCCAAATATTATATAGATTTTACTCAGGAACAATCAATGGGTGAATTGTTAGGATTTCCCAAAGATAGACCAATTTTAGAACCAAATCAAACACATTCCGGTAAACAAACTGTAACTATACTAAAAGTTAATAGAATAGATATAACTTGTAACATTATACAGGGAGCTTACAGAGATGGAGCAAATACTCATATAATACATACTTTTTACCCGAGTGTACCTCCAGGATTTAAAATTGTTGAAAAGCCACAAAACCTAGTATATCTGCCGTTGAACACCACTTTCATTTCAGACATCGTGTTGAACGTATTGGATCAAGACGGTAACTTGATAGATTTCCGAGAAGAGCCAATTACAGTTAGATTACATTTAAAATCGACACTTTAATACAAAAATCATGGGTTTATCATTTAAAAGTGGACAGCCTACGGGAAACCGCATTAGTAGCTCTTCAGCTGTGGAGGAGTTAACACGCGAGAACATTCGTTTCTTAGAAAAGATTGGTTTAAAATTAACCGATTATGGATATACTGGATATAGCGCAGGGTCCGACATTCGACGAAACACTATGGGAAAAAGAATATCACACCCACAACCCTTACACTTCATCAAAATTGAACAATAACGATGAAATTCGTATTCCTATACAACATCAAGACATTTACACACTACCATGTGAAAGTTACTTGTATATCGAAGGAAAAGTAACAAAAAAGGACAATAGTGTAGGTACAACAGTTCCATTTATAAATAACCCTATGGCTTTCCTGTTTGATGAAATTAGATATGAAATATCAGGTGTAACAGTTGATTCCACTAAAAAAGTAGGTATTGCAACAACTTTAAAGGGGGTAACATCTATATCACCTAATGAACCCAATTTACTTCAACCGGCCGGATGGGTTTTACCTGAACATGACATAATCACTCCGAATACAAAGGGATATTTTGATTTTCATATTCCATTACGTTTGTTGCTTGGATTTGCTGAAGATTATAGAAAAATAATATTAAATGTTAAACAAGAATTAGTTTTGTTGAGATCTTCTAACGATAAAGACATTATTAAAGCTCCAGATGGTACAACGGATGCAAACCTAGAATGGAAATTAACATTAGACAAAATTGTATGGAGAGTTCCACATGTTAAATTAGCTGACGAACATAGAATGCTACTATTAAGGAAGTTAAAGGCTGATCGTGATATTGTAATTCCTTTTAGAAGTTGGGAATTCCATGAACATCCAAGCTTGCCAACTACAGATCGTCACACTTGGACTGTTAAAACATCTAATTACGTAGAACGAGCCAGGTATATTATATTTGGTTTACAAACAGATAGGAGAGACAGCATCACAAAACATGCAGGCAAATTTGATCATTGCAACTTAAAAAATATTAAAGTTTATTTGAATTCACAATTTTTCCCCTACGACAATTTAAATGTGTCATTCGCTAATAAAAAGTACAGTATATTATACGATATGTATGCGAGATTCCAAAATTCATATTACGGTAAAACAAATACACCTTTACTATCACCAGAAGAATACTTAGATGGTTACACAATAGTTGTAATTGATTGTTCTAAACAAAATGAATCAGTAAAATCATCAAGTGTTGACATAAAGATTGAAATGGAGTTTAATGCAGCTATACCTGCAAATACAACTGCATACTGTTTAATTCTACATGATAAAATTGTAACATACACACCTCTAACTGGAATTGTTAAAAATGTATTATAAAAAAACCGGTTTTGTTACATTCCGCGAGTATAAAAGCGGAGCGTGCAGGCCGCTCCTGATCAGTTTGTTGCCTGACGTCGTATGGGTAGCATCATCTTCAATATGGCTTCTACAAGTGGTACAACGGAATGCGATATAGAAAAAGAAATTTCAGAATTTTTGGACATGAATGAACAGCAACACGTCACAAATCAAGAAGAAGAAGAAAAAGGTAAAAAGAAAAAATATTTGTCCAAGAGGAGAAGGAATGTGGAAGAAAATATTTCACCAAATATTTTGATGGAAGTATTTTTAAGAATTTTTTATCCAATCTCTTCAAGTTTGGATAAAAGTGTTTTAATTGGAGTTATGAAATCAACAGACTATTCACCTACAGTAATTTTAACTCACGGAACAAAAATGATTTTGTTTACAGCCAATACTTGGGAATCTTTTATGGAACACCTCCATTTGTTGGAATGTTACTTTAATAGCAACATGTTTGGCAGGAAAACAAAAGTAGGACTATTGGATTCAGACTTGGAAATTGATATTATTAAACACCGAGGTGAACATCAAATGAGATTCAGAGATACGACCAAACATGACATAAAAATTCAACTGAACAGAGAAGAATTTTTTATTTTAACATGTGCAACGGAACCGATAACAAGATATTTAAGACAGCTAGTATTCTCCAGTTCAATTATTAAAGATTATTTAACAGACACTTTGGATAAACAACCGGACGCACCAATTTTGTATGGACCTGTGGACACTTCAATATTCAACAGAATTCCTCATGAAGTTCAAATGTGGAGACAATTGGAACAATATGTGCAAGAAAAAAATAATTTTGTAAAATCGGATGAAGAAACACATTTCAGTGATGAAAAGGATCAAAGTGATGAGAATGACTACAACAAAAATGACCAGATGGAAAGTTAAGTAAAATTTTTAATTTTTTCACAACACTTTACACTTCAATTGGCAAATTTTTAATAAAAAATTCAAAATTTTGTGGGTGTAGGCCTACCGGGGATGGTGCCCACGTTAAATATACACCAACGCGCCTTCAACTGTACGGCCTGGCATAAATAAATGCCTACCGTGGTGTGGAAAACAGTTGACCTTCCGACACCGTGATGGATAGACAGGTGACCTTTCAAATGGACATGGAAGAAGAAATCAAGTCCAAACCGGGTATTATTGAATTTCAGGCGTTTCGTGGTAACGATGATCGGTTCATAATTAAAGAACTTGTATTTTACGATATAGATAAAAATATTCCTTACACATTTTTATTCAAACCACCATGCTCTTTTTCTTCACTAACCAGCAAAGCCGCAACAACAAACCGATGGACTTGGAAATATTTTCATCACATCGATTGGTATGACGGTTTTACCAGTTATTCAGACTTGTATCATATTATGCATCAATTTTCAAACAGATTTACTAATATTTACACAAAAGGACTTGAAAAGAAAAGATGGATAGAACAATTTACATCTACTCCAGTTAAAGATGTGCAAATTAATAAAAATTTTAAATTTATTGCTGAAAACATTTGTATTTGCACACAAAGTGTGGAACATGAAAGGGACAGGCACTGTGCGTTAAAAAACGCTTTAAAATTAGCAACTTACCTGCAAGATGGAGAAATCGGTGATGGTGGTGGGGGGTAACGGCGATTATAAAAGCGAGGAGCAGACCGAGACCTGGCACGAGTATTACTCGAGATTCCGAGACGACAACATCTCAGAGCAAGAAGACAGCGAGGACCTCTAGAACAACCATGGCATCCAACCAGTTTCTGCAGACTTTGGTGGAACAGTTCAACACCCACTCCAAGTCTACAATTTTGCCGGTAAAAAAATGTTCAGAACTAAAGGATGAAAAACATTATATTATACATACCATGAAGAAGATGGAAACTACAGTCGGCGAGGCAATCTGCTGCAGCTTGAGCGAAGCCCCATACACTCCGGGAGATGAGCCGAAATTCCAAATTTACCTGCCCAAAAGATTTGTACACCTACTCCAAAACGAAGATCTCCGCTCCATACAACCAGGATGTCTCTACTTGGTGTCCCACGGATGCAGCGGCAGCAACTCCACCGAGCTTACCATCCACATCGCAGACAAGCAGCAGTGTTAAAAAAAAAAATAATTTTTTTCGTTCTTGTATCTGTTTGTATTTTTTAACTATATATATTTTTGTCATGTAATCTTGTTTGTACTGTTTTAAATAAAGATAAAAAACCAAAAAAAAAAAACACAAAAAAAAACACAAAAAAGGCAACATATCAATATGTGAAACAAAAAAAAAATTTTCACATATTGATATGTTGCCTTTTTTTTTAAAGCTCTGGGGTGACCTTGACCTTTGACCTTTGCACAAATTAAACATAAATTTTTTTTCAAACAGCAATATGTGTGTGTGTGTGTGTGTGTGTGTGTGTGTGTGTGTGTGTGTGTGTGTGTGTGTGTGTGTGTGTGTGTGTGTGTGTGTGTGTGTGTGTGTGTGTGTGTGTGTTTTCCCCCACCATTTCAGGTTACCAGCATACAGACTGTAAAGAAGTTCAGTTTGATTGCAACTGTCAAACGATGAGCACCCTATTTGAGCTTTGTGTAAGAAAAATTATTGAAGATCAACAGCTATTTAGCCATACTTTACGATCCAACGCTCCTCAACAAATTAAAATTTTTATCAAACAGTACAAGCTAGACAACAGAGGTTACAACACTTTTGGTTGGTACAAGTTTGGTGATGGTACAAAATTTTGTCGAAGTTGTGGAAGGGCCGCTGTATCCAACCCGGCACAATTCCTACAAGATGATGGATGTTTACAATATGGTCATGTGGCTCCAGTTTTAAGTTACCATACACCTAAAGAACTTTGCGCCATTTGTTCAATCAATATGTTTAGTTGGCAAAAATTTAACCACCTCTCATCAGACAGCGTGTAAACAACTTCCCCCCACCACTATTTCATACTACCTTCAAACGACCATGCTAATATTCATTCCGCCTTTGGACATCATACGGAAAACATCAAGATGGCTCTGACTGTAAAATGTGCAAATTATGAAGAAGTATTTGTAAGAAATCTGCAAGAATTAAACGAAATTGTTCAAGAATTTAAATCACTAATCGAACAGGGATACCGATTGAACATGCAAATTTTTGCTTGCAACACAAAATGCCCTCATGTCCCCAGGGATGACGAGCCGCCTAGGTCACCATCATCAACTTCTTCAGCCTACTCCTCCAGATCATCCATGAAGACTCAAGCCAGTCCAAACTTGGAATATTTCTCCTGACTAATATTTATATTTTGTATCCTCATTGTACTTCAATATGCATATTTTTGTATTGTAATAAAGGAATGATAAAATAAAAAAACCTATCTTGCTACAGTATTGTAGCGAGATAGATTTTTTTTTAAACACAAATTGGATGACCTTGAACATGTTCTAACATGTTCAGGTTTTCCCCTACCACTTTTCCTCTTGGAGACCTGAGATGCGGCACCAATGTGTTTCATTACATCTTCATCTTTTGAGCTGCAAACATGGATGTTCCACCACCAATATATGAGGCCGATGAAGCGGAAAGCCTGGGGAGGAGGAGATGCCAGCATGTGGATCTAGTGGAGATGATGGAAAGAAGGATGGAAGAAAGACGGATCAGGAAGGACCATATGCTAATTCAGAGAATTTTAAAATTAGATCTCTTCATAATCTTGGCCTTATTGATTGCAATCTTCTTCTACTTGGTATACGCAGTTGTATACTGCCTAAAATGCATCGAGTGTTCAGATAAAGCAGCCAAATTGCCAGTTTTCAACATTACTCTGTAAATAAAATTTTATTTTTTAAAACTCCAAATGGTTGACCTTGAACATGTCTCAACCTGTCTGGTTGTATCAATTACCCCCACCACCACAATTCCAAAATACCAATCCTGCAAGCAAGACTTGCTTCATTTCCAACTCAGCTACGCTAGAGGTTACACAACACAATGAAGTGGGAATTACTTGTTGACAACCTTCAATACCTAAAAGAAATTTATGAAAAATTGCACATGCAGCTACTTCAAAATCCAGGGATGGTAATTAAAATGGAATTGGAATACGACTGTCCAACCATCGACGACAGTATGGATGAAGCAGAAGGGGTAGTCCAAAATACACAAGGAACATGTTGCTGTGAAGAAAATTCTTCGACAACATCAAGCACAAGTCCGGACAGCACATATGGGGATGAAGGAGGATTTTTGTAAATAAAATTTTAAAGACCATTTTTTTTAAAAACTTCAAATGGTTGACCTTGAACACGTTTGAACATGTTGAGCAATGTGGATAAAAAAATTTTTTTCTTATGCCTATTGCTGAATAACAAACTCAGTTGTATAGTTTGCAAAAAAAATTTTTTTTTCATTTCATATGACCATTTTCCCCCCACCATCTCCTTATCCCCACCACTCTACCGAGTACCTGAGATACACGGAGCGACTTGTTCAGTTGCTGTTCAACTCTTGTGGTGTGCACATCTCACTTTTTGCACTCAATTTACTTATATTGAGTTTAAATTTAAATATTTAGCAAAATATCAAACATTTCTTAATTTTTCGGCAAAGTTTCAAATAACAAAAAAATTTTTTTTCACTTTTGGTTTGATTGAAATTTCACAAGTTCCAAGATCACCTGAGAAAGAATAAAAAATAAATATTTCTCAGGAAATATTTCCAATCCGAGTTACGGAGGTCCGGTAAAGGACCGGCTGGGACGAGTTGTTTGTAAGAAAATAAATTTTTCTTCCTTCTGACCACTTTACCCCCACCACCTCCTTATCCCCACCACTTGGCCGGGTACCTGGGGAACCGCCTGCGCCCAAGTCAGTACGTCTTCGGACGCGGTGCTGTTCGGATCGCTTGTCGTTTGTCGCAATGTCGGGTGTTTGAAGAAATTATTCTTCGGCTCTCAGTCTCTCGGTGGGTAAGTAAAGTAAAAAATGATTTTTTTTCAAGTGGGGTTGCTGGGACGGGTCATTGACCCCTGACGGTTATATTAGGTCAAGAGTCTGATCGCTAGGGAATAAAAAAAATATTTTTTTGCACTTTTGTGGTTCCTCGAGAAATTTCAATTTCTCAACAAAATTTGAGGAATCGCAAAAGTGCAAAAAAAAATTTTTTGTATTCTTGCGTGACCTTGACCTAATTAACGTCAGTGACGTCATCATGATGACGTCAGCGGTAGTGACGTCACCATGACGTCATAGGTGTGACGTCATATGACGTCATATGACATCATTGGTAACGTCATTCATGACGTCATTGATGACGTCATCACTGCTGACGTCATCGTGATGACGTCATGGCCCAGCAGCCCCACTTATACACTACTTTACAGACTTCAAATGGATCCTGCTTCAAAGTGCCATCTATTTCTAGACAAATATTTGATTCAGTCACAGAGTTTTTTGTTGTTCTATGACTATTTATTATTTTCCAAGAAGCTTTACAGGGATTGTCTGACTCTTTTATTTCTCTTAAAATATGCGCTGACTTAGCCTCAAGGATTTTACTCCTATATTCTTTTTTTTAACTTGTTATAGGCTAACTTACGCTCATTACACCTGGTCAAAGTCCACTCCAAATAAGAATTATGAACTCTATCCTTCATTTGTTTGATTTCATTTGTTACCCAATTCAGCTTCTTGTAATTCTTTTTTCTTACTTTCTTGATTGGGCAGGAGATCTCCAGACAGTGAGAAACCGTACCAACAAAATTGTTGTACATCTGATGGACTGACGTTGCAGAAAAAACATCAGACCAGTTTTCCCATTTCAATCTAGTTTTTAATTCTAAAATATTCTGTGATGAAAAATCTCTAAATTCAAAAATTTGATCATGAACAGGAGTTATATTATTTACTGGCATCTCAAGTACTATTGAACAGTGATCAGAGATAAAAGGTTCGAGAGTATAACAGTTTACTGGAGAATATTGGTCAAAAAATTATCAATGCAACTATCTGAGTTGTTGGAGATACGGGTGGGAGCATTTATCTCAAACTTAAGGCCATAGCAATAAGTCAAAAGATCTTCAAAAGTATTGAATTCTAAAGGGTGTTTAACTTAGTCAATATTGAAATCGCCTGTGATAATGATCGATCTTTGTCCGTTAACAGAAGCATATAAATAGCTTTCAAAAAGGTAAAAAAATGCACTTATATTGTCCATATCAGGAGGTCGATAAACAACAGAGTAAATGGTGACGGAATTATTTAATAATTATTTAATTTAATTTTTAAAGTTTTAGCTCTACTATCTCTAGAATGGACTCCTGAGAGAAAATATCTAAGGGTTGTGTTTCTAATAGTTCAAGAGCAGCATCTTTTCTTAAAAAGATGGCAGCGCCACCCCAAAGTGAATTTTTCCTACAGAAAAAAGAATGTAACGAGTAATTTTCGAGGTGAAAATTAGTAAAAGCTTCCAGAGTTAGGCCATGTTCTGTAACACAAAAGATGACGGGTTGTGATTCATCTAAAAACACCTCAATGAGATTTTTCTTACTACCCAACCCTCTCTCCACATTCAGATGTATTATTTTGAAAAGACCTTCGTTAGAGTTACTTAAAGAATAAGTGACTTCATTATTGCTCAAATCATCTTGAGATGCCATCGCAACAATACCTTCATGCAAAAGATTCAGTTGTTTGTCACCCCTCTCCCCAACCTTAACTGAACTTACACTAAAAAATGAGAATTTTCCAACATGTCATTAATCAAACAACAGACAACTTTCTTGCCTCTCTTGTTGAGGTGGAAACCCCTCATAGTATAGTGTGAACGACAGAGGGCAAAGTTAACAGGCAAAAATCACCAACCATGCTTAACACTAATTTCCTTAAGTTTATGGAAGTTTATGTGATTAACTGATTTTTAATCACAGCCTCAAAGATCTTTCCAATGACAGGTATAATAGAAATCGGGCGGTAGCTGGTGACTGCAGTAGGGTTGCCCTTCTTGAAGATGGGAACCGTCCGCGAAACCTTCAACAAGTCGGGAAAGACTGAAAGACTCCACTTCGTAGACAGATGTTGATGACATCAGCCAACGGCGACACTATGACCTCAGCAATGTACTTTAAGGTGGTATGGTAACAGTCATACCATAGATATCAGGACAAGGAGGTTATATTCTAATACTGGAGGTAACACACAATGCTAAAAAAGCGAGCCGCTGATTTTGTTTGGTTGGCAATCCTGAAGTACCAATTTGAACTGTTTGCCGAAATGAACGAGTCAGCTAAGGGAGTCAAATGAATTGTGATTGTGAGTGAATCAATTGCCTGGTGAATCGGTTTTAATGGGCAATTATTGGTAAGCAAATATGCATTAAAAGGGGAAAACAAACAAAAACATAAAATAAATTATATATATAAAAATTTATTTTGGAAATTTGGTAATCAGTTTCAAGTTATGGAAACATGTTTATTTTTATTTTTTTAATTAGTTAATTTACTTGATGATTTTGTACCGTATTAAAATTTGTATAATATGCTAGACAAGAGAATAAATTTTTTTCGTGGTATACCTTTGTGAGTACTGAAATAGTACGGAATTTTACAAGTTAATGTATAAGATAAGGTATAAGATATGAGTTCTAATTATATTTCTTGAACTATTTATAAAACAACAAATATTCACATCTACAAATTAAATCAATATCTCTTATTCTGTAAAATACCTAACGAATAAAATTGTTTAAATTCATGTAAGTTAGAATTAAAGACACACGTTATTATTATTCCAGAGTCTAGATTCCTAATTATTGGTTAGCCGTACCGTACCAATTCATCGTTCATCGTTCCCAGAAGATTCGAACCATTTCGTTGATTCGAATATCTTTTAGCTACCGTTCAAAGGACGACAAAACGGTACTTCAGGATTGCCAACCAAACAAAATCGACGGCGCGCTTTTTCGCCAAAATTAACCTATCAGTGTTACCTCCAGTATTAGAATATAACCTCCTTGTATCAGGACTGTGGGAGTTCTTAAAACTTTTTATTATTCGTAAAATGTCGTTTGGCAGTATGTTACGAAATGATTTCAGTCCACTGACAACTGGCCTAGGCGCAAGAACACAGTCGACAGTACGAATAATAAAAAGCATAATAATAAACACAACCTGAAAGAGTACTTCGAGGCTGCATTGTTTAAATACCTTAGCCTGCATTGCAAAAAAGAAAAAGAAAAAAAGATAAAAAACAAATTGCCTTTTTGTTTTTAAACCTAACCTCAAATTTACCGTGGAATGTATGTGGAATCCACGGGAATGTTTATTATGATTGATATCATGCTTTATTTTCCTTAAAAAGTTTGTACCAAGCCTAACTTTTTTGGACGGAAACAATTTTTGTTACTGCTCATTTATTTGTTTTACAGTCATTGGTGTAATGTTATTGGTCTTGTGTAATGTTATTGGTCTTGATGAGTAAGTGCAAATTTTGGCCTTGTGATGTCAGCCCAACCACCCAAAGTACTTCCTAAACCAGGTAATTATTTAGGATAAAAAAATAGTTTGTGAAAATTAACTTCATTTTCTTGCCCTTATACCAGATTGGATGCATTTTTTATCTGGGCTACCATAACATCAAATGAAAATATCGATTGATCCGATATCTATCATATCAACTATCCATTTAATCTATAATTAGGCCTACCTAATTAATCCAAATTAGTTGATCACTGTAAATAATTGCCCTTATTTTTGCTTATATTTTTATTACAACATTTACATTCAAAAATAATTATAACCTAACATAATTTAAGTTAGGCTATCTCAACAAAATCTAAATGGGACACGAGGCCTAGGGCCTACTAATCATAATTGACTAGGACTACTTCATTTGTAACAAAATATCAGTAACATAGGGCCTATATAGTAAAAACAATTACCCATATATCCTACTTAAATGTGGTCTACTCTCACATTTTAAAAACTTTCCTGGGTATAGGTTGGTTCGTCATATCAGTGGTTAGGTCAGGCCTGTGATAGGTTATACAAACGTTCACATATTCATTAAGTTTATTTTATGATAGATTAGAAGGTGAAACTTCGCTATCCTCCTCCACCGTTATTATTGATTTTACAATTTCGATTTAGCGATAATATGCCTATTGCTATTGGGTCATTCCATATCAAATCTACCACAAAAAAATCATTTTAACACCCAAGATCTCAGATTTTTATGAAACTTGGTAAGTTTGTTCTTTTTATAAGTTATTGATAAACAACCATGTACCAAGTTTTATTGACTTACCGTATCTCTATAGGTTTTCTTTTTACAACCCTTCAAAGTTTTTACTAAAATGCCGGCCGGGGCTCGCCCGAGGCCACAGACAGAACATGTTTATTTTCTCAGAAAAAATCATATCTATACTTAATATTTATCAATAGAACTCAATGAAAATTTGTAGTTTAACTAAATAAAACATGCTGGTTTTGGAAAAATATATCATAACACTCTAGCCCTTACCAAAAAATTACCATAAATTGTTATTTTACAAATATTTTATTTCCGGAAAGTGATTACAAGGGTTCACGTTACAGCCAATATTTACCTGAGGGTTAAAGATAATCAAACAAAACTTTTTACTAAAATTATCTTCAAGATATTTTCTATCACATCCAACAATAAAATTAATGGCTTTTTTATTCCTTCACATTTAAAAATTAATATTTGTCTGGAAAACTTGATTTTGTCAAATAATACAACACCGATATGCTTATTTATTTCCTTGGGCATAAAATAGTGTGTAGTTATATAGTGTGAAGTACTGAAAAACTATTAATTATTTCATGTAACTTAAGAAAACATGTTCAAGAGATAAAATATTAGTATTATCACCTAAATAATTTGTTTAAAACATTACATTAACCCTTAAGTAGGCGCGCCCCTATTTGTAACGTAAGTGGGCGCGCGGGGTCATCTAGCTGGGCCTACGAAAACTAACGGGCCTGCATATTTCCCCCCACCACCAAAGTCACGTGACTATTTGCGGCCGATCTGTAGCACAAGTTTCCATAAGATAACATTGTGAAAACGTGACATCCTTCACTTATTTCCCACCTCTTAGGAATTAGATAGTAGGTTACTAGACAAGACTTATATATTTTAATCTAGATTAAATAAGGAACAAAATGATACCATTACTGTAAAGTTAACAGTTTTTCTGATATTTTTTATTACGAGATAAAGTCAAAACTTAATTTAGTTTATAGTTTTGTTTACACTTTTCATCAGCTGTTTACATAAGAGTATATTTCGTTGCAAATAACAAAAATTTTGAACCGAAAAGGTACATTTTAATTTGTTTTATCGAAAATAAAAATTATAACCGGCAAACTACTGATTTAAGACGTTTATTTCATGTCTTATTCCTAGAAATATCTTCAAATTATTGGAAGAAATCTGTTAACAAAAAAGTCAATGCATCCTACAATGTGAGAAATTCAAGTTTTTTCTTTTACCCAAAAAGTGAGTTTTAAGTTTTGCAAAGCGGAACGTTATTAGTATCATTCAATTTGTAATTTAATGAGGATTAGAAGGATATGCAACACTTATGACTTCATTTACATGTATTTAAAAATACACGTAAAAACGGATGCCAAGTCAGGCTATTGCAATGCTTTCAAATGGAGATGACAGCTGAAATTCGGCCGCATCTGGTCACGTGACCAAAAATGTATGCAGGCCCGTTAGTTATCGTAGGCCCCGCATCTAGGCCCCCAACATAAAAAACATTGTAAATAGCCCACTATTACTTTGAAAATGTTTATGGTTCGTATTGTTATTGTTAAATAGATGTTTAATAAAAACAATCTGCCATTTTCATTATTATTCATATTTTATAATAATATTTAAATAATTTTTGTTTTATAAAATCTTATTGAAACTAAAACTTAATTTTTATTTTTTAAAAGTACTAAAATGCAATTGTGTCATAATTTGTCACTTTACATATATAATATATGTATATATATCATTTATATACTGAAGTAATTTATATAAGACACTCTACGTAGTCGTAAACTAAATCTTACCTACATCCTTGATTGACAAAGGCAAACAACACTCACAAAATAAAAGGTATTCTTTTTATTCACACAGTAACTGGTAATGTATTGCTAAAAAATATAAGTAAACAATGTGGAGACAGTTTTAAATTGTCAAATACATCATCGTCTTCTTCGGCTTCAAGTAAAAACCGTCTAATTCGAGCAGTTTGTGGGTCTTCTGAACTCATCACGCACTATACTTGAACTGCCGTATTTCAGTATGATTTTACCCGTCTACTTTAATTTTGTAATAAACTCAAAATAAAATAAAGCTCAATAAATCACACATAAAACAGAAGTGGGCGCGTGGGGGTATAGATGACCCGACCATGCAAAGTCAGTAGGTAGCGGGAGTGCGCGCGTGGGGGTATAGATGATCCGACCATGCAAAGTCAGTAGGTAGCGGGAGTGTGCGCGCGGGGGTAAGAACGACCTGGGAGTGACGAGTTTTATTTGAACGGACTGTACACGACAATGTCGAAGGTCAGCGCCGAACTAATCGTTGCGATCGATAAATCATAGACGTGCCGGAAGGTACCTAGGCGTCCTGCAGTGTTGTCAACCTGAAAAAAAATTTACAGGCATTTAAATTTGTGTGGGGTCGTTTAGGCCCCCGCGCGCGAACTTAAGGGTTAAGCCTTTCCATTGGTCATCCAGACCATGTCACCCACCGATTTGTATTTTAATGAAACTTGGTATTGTTGATTCTTCTATACAGATAAGAAAATATACCAAGTTTCAGTGTTCTATCTCTGCTCATTTATTTTCTAGAGCTGTTTGAAATTTGAATAAATGTGTCGTTTTTGAATGCCCAAGGTTTCCATGGTAATGTGCCCTGATTATGAAAAGAAATTTGAAACTCTCTCATTTGCCAACCAAATAAAATGAAAATTGCAGGTGTTGTCAATAAACCTACAGATTTTAGAAAAAAATGTAAATAGTACTTCCAATTCATCTATTAAAAAAAAGAAGGTAAAATGCAGACTTGTATCCGTAAGGCAACCGTACATACAACCATATATCAATTAGGTTTTTAGAGAAAAATTTTGTTTTACTGAAATGTAAATATTTTTGAAAGGCACAGTGATTTTCAAGTTGAAGGTTTTTTCAGTAATCCCAATAATATGTGCTACCTTATGATCCAACCAAATTCATGGCTTTTTCTCTGCTTTAGGCCTATACTTAAACAAAAATTTATACTTATTTTATTATTATTATTTTTTTTTTGTAAAATTCTTAGCGCCATGTTTAATATTTTTGCTATGAATTAAAACATCTGTGAGCCAACTTAAAATCATAAAACTGTGTACTTTAATAACTCTTTAACATTAGCAACAACCCATTTATAAAATTAAAAACCCTTTTGGATAAATTACAATTTTGTTTCATAATTTATTGTCATTCCATTGAAAATGTCCAAAAATGAATAAATTAAAATTGAATGAATTAAATATACATTTAACAAGTAAAAATGTTTTTTTCAATAATATCTCAGGGAATACTCTTCAACTTTAATTAAAAAAATAAAAATGTCTTACGCGGTTATAAACTTACTCTTTAGAATAAAATAAATATACAGAATGTTAAACTTCGTACAGTTACACTCCATAAAATCCAACATTTTAAAGTTTGATTATTACATTTGCATACTGCAAAGTATGCATTTCTCATAAGAAAAGTCAAAAAATCTGAATAGTTCCTGTATGAAGTATTCCTATGAAATAAAACCAGTTTCAAGTGGTTTACTGACCACTGTGCCTTTCAAAAATATTTACATTTCAGTGAAACAAGATTTCTCTCTAAAAAAAATTACTGATGTCTGTGTTTCATTTTTTTAATAGCCTAGATGAATTAGAAGTAATATAAACTATTTTTTCCCTGAAATTTGTATTATATTATTGGCAACACCTGAAATTTTCATTTGGTTTTGTTGTCAAATAAGAGAGTTTCAAATTATATTCATAATCAATGGCACATTACCGTGGAAACCTCAGGCATGCAAAAATGACAGTTTGATTTCAATTTAACAGCTCTCCAGAAAATAAATGAGCAGAGATAGAGCACTGAAACTTGGTATATTTTCTTAACTTTATAGAAGAATCAACCATACCAAGTTTCATTAAAATACAAATCGGTGGGTGACATGGTCTGGATGACCAACGGAAAGGCTTAATGTAATGTTTTTAAACAAATTATTTAGGTGATAATACTAATATTTTATCGCTAACATGTTTTCTTAAGTTACATGAAATAATTAGGCCTAATAGTTTTTCAGTACTTCACACTATATAACTACACACTATTTTATGCCCAAGGAAATAAATAAGCATATCGGTGTTGTATTATTTGACAAAATCAAGTTTTCCAGACAAATATTAATTTTTGAATGTGAAGGAATAAAAAAGCCATTAATTTTATTGTTGGATGTGATCAGGGTTGCCAAACGTCCCGGATTTTAAGGGACAGTCCCTTATTTAGTAAATTTGTCCCGCGTCCCGGAGAGAAGTCATCCGGGACGGTAAATGTCCCGTATTTGGTCGAAATCAGATATTTATTCAGGACAAATTTTACTCAAATTATTATTTAATCAAATTATTATCAGGACAAATTTTAACTTTTATTTACTCAAGCGAATCATACTCTAATCTTAAATAATACATAGGCCTAACTATAGCGTATCATGAGTAAAGGTAGGTTTACACATGAGAGTTTTTCACTTTCGGAGAGTAGTTAGTTACTCTCATAAAAATCTAAGACAGCTGTTGATAATACTTGCAGAAAACTGTCTGTGATTAACTATCTTGGAATATTCGGTGGTTGTGTAAACACCTTTGCGAGTACCTGCTGAGAGTAGGCCTACGAAACTCTCTGAGAGTGAAAAACTCTCACGTGTAAACCTATTTTAAAAACCGAAGCGACCGACACGACAAGTGTCTATCATTATTGTATAATAATGGTAATTTTTCGGGACCTTCATGTGGTTCAACTCTCGGAAAAACTTCTATATGCTCAGTGTGCAAACTGTGTGTGAATTCATCTGATCTCGGGCCTTGCCAAGTCGTCCATTGTCGCCGAGCCACCCCAACCTGTTGATTGGCGAATGCCATTTTTACTACCCATACAACAGTCTCTCATTTACAGTAACTTAAGTGTAACAATTACAAATGTAGATTAGTTTGATTATGTAGTAATATAATGTTTTAAAATAATCCTTTTGTTAAAAAGAACCTACCTTAAATTGGAACAGTGGGAAATGTTCAGACATTAAAGGATTACAACCATTTTTTCTTTCAGAAATATTATAGTTTGAAAATTGTTGATTATTATTATTCAGCAGGCCTTTTATTTAACTTAAAATATTGGATATTAATAATGAAAGTTTCAGGCAACAAATAATTAGTAAACATTTCCTTTTATTTAGTAATTTTATAAGTGCTGGTGTTACTGTAATATTTTTTACTGGGGATAAAAAAATTATTCTTACAATTTTAAAACTCCTTTTCTAAAATGCCGACGAATAGGACTAAAATACTTTACGGTAGTGGAATATTTATAAACATCTCATTATTATAGAAGAATTATTAATTATAACCACTATTTCGGACTTAGGATTAGTATCTAGGCTTGATTACTAAACCGTCCCTTATTTTCGGGGGCTTTATTTGGCAACCCTGGATGTGATAGAAAATATCTTGAAGATAATTTTAGTAAAAAGTTTTGTTTGATTATCTTTAACCCTCAGGTAAATATTGGCTGCAAACTTGAAGTACCGTACAATAACTCAAATAAAAACACAAATTTACTGTACCATTTTTGGGTGTTTCCAAAAAGTTTTAGAATGTCAAAAATTTTATGTTAGTAGGCCTAATTTGCTTTTTATATTTTTAACATAAAATGAATATGAAATAAACATGGTAAGTTTATATAGGGCTATTTATAAAAGTTTTCTTCAATAGTAATTACCGGTAATTATAACCAATGTATACAGAACCGAATAAGTAGGGACATCCTTATGGGGAAGTGAGAACGCCGCCCCTGAAACACAGATAGCACCACCAAGATGGTAAGGATTATGCTGATTGGTTGAATGGAAACAGATGACTACAATAATTTTACAGAGGTTTGTTATTGTTTTGATTTTTTGTAAACAAATATGCTCATTTTGACATTTGGGAGGTAGAAAGAGCGCTTCCCGTGACAGTAAGGAGAAGTAATCCTAGCATCAGCGCTTTATTTTCCTCTGGTTTTCGGGGGCAAAACTAAATTTTTTTAACATGGGATGTCCCTACTTATTTTGTTCTGTATACATTGTTATAACTCAAGAATCAAGAAGAAAAAGAAGGTCAATGACAATAAAACTCTTGATTCTTGATTCTTAAGTGTTCATAAGTAGATGTGAAAAAGTAACTTAGTTCAAATGAAATGTGAAAATAACGTTAACTGGTATCAGATTTACAAGTTTTTACTTTTACGTTTCTTCATCATTTTTACACAAGGAATAGCCTAATTACAGTACTAGTTTAACTATTTTTTTATTTTTTTTAAGTAAAAAAAAAAACTTGTTGAAGTTCTATAATTTCTGTGCAACTCTCTCATTGCAGAAAATTAGAGAAATATATTTCTTTAAAGGAAGTCAATTGTAAAATTATTGTAAAAATAAGACGTGGAAATAATGTTATGAATAATAGGCAAACATGCTTCTTTTCCTCCTTTTTTCTCAGCTTGTGCACAACTAAGGAAAAATCTGCACATACCATTAAAATGGTAGTGTGTTGTAGATGAGCAGAAACCCAATGTAATTCGCATCGGCCCCCAGGGCTCTGCCCTACAGGCTTTCAAAGTTTCAATGTTAATTTTATGGGAGATGGATACCTTTTTAATGTGAAAAAAACGTTTTCGATTTTACTTTGATGTTTTTTGACATTTTTTACATGAAAATAACGGTTTTTTTACATTGTTTGTTGGCTGGGCCTGAGACTTCCACTGGGCCGATTTGTATGGGGGTTTTACCAAAACCCCAAACCTTTTCTGTCCTATATTAGCATGTTTTATTTGTATTTCAAAAATATTTTTGTTATATTGGTCAAAAATGAAAAATAAACATTTCTAATGGAGTTTTATCATGGGGGAAAATCAACGTTTTTCATCATTTGGACAGTTTGTCTGAGACTTCCACAGGACCGATTTACCTGCAGTTTGTGCCAAACAAATGGTAAACTGTTATATATTAGCAGGTTTTACTTTAATGTTATCTTACTTTCTTAAATTACAAAAATTGACATTTTGAAACTTTGCAATTACCGTACCGTAATTTATTTTACATCCTTTTAATCAGTTGATTGAATTACACACGAGTTATTTTGTCTAAAAACAGTTGAATAGCAAACGCTCAAAAAAGAATTTGGTTTATTATGGGCCAGTAGCTTATCTAAAAAAGTGCATAATTAGCCTATAATGAATTATTTTTAAAATGTAAAAAAAATTCTAACTAGTTTTAGGCTATACTATCTGAACTGTACAATTTTATAGGTGATGGATAAAAAAAATAAATAAGTATTGATTTTTAGTTAGTTTAGTACTTTACTTTGAGTTACTTAACCACATAGGCTACCTAAATCAGATGATCAGTTAAATGGAAATAGTAATTTAAAAAGTACATTTTATACATGTTTCGCACCATCTCGATCACCACGGATGGAGCTGTTTCTGTTGAGATTCGACGTGCAACGACTCGTTATTTACAAATATAGGCTTATATTGCCTTTAACAAACTTATAGGCCTATTCAAGATATAGGAATGAAAAATAAATAAGAAAAAAATAAACTAACAAAATTATAACAGCTGTAAATGTTTGTTTAGGTAAAATTGGTTTTATTTGACATTATGGAATAAAAAAGGATAAATAAAAAGGATGAACCCAAAGCCTAAAATATCCTGAGAACTAATTTAGGCCGAAGTTGTTCTAACAGTATTGAAAATGTATGCTTAACTTATTTAAAACTTTAATAGAGATTAAAATATGGTTATTTTGTGTTTACTTGATCTAGATAACGTTCTTTTTATGTTATAATTACTGTACCTTTAGTGTTGTATGAATGCACATTGTTGGAAAAAGTTGAGGATGGTCATTGACATCAATACATATTTAATACGCGACACGATTTTTTGTACAAGGAACTCCTCCCACAGTTTTCAACCAACCGATTTTAATAATTTTGGTGTCATTGGATATAGCTCGGCGTGAAGTTGTTTCTAAAGTAAATTGGTAAATATCCATTTAAAAGAAGGGCCCTACAAGCATGTAAAAAGGAAAATTTTTCTGTTATAGGAAGTGAAATGTTTTATCAGTATAGTAACTAAACTGCACTATTTTGAGCACCATGTACACAGTACTTTTTAACCTGGTCTTATCATAACCACAAACACTCAATACCTTTTTTTGATGCATTGCATGCGAACGTGTAGTTGCAGAAAAACAACATGCCACTTCATGTGACCTCCAAGGTGATAATGCAGGAAGGTTTTGCAAAGTGTAGCTGGCTAGCCAACAAAATATTTTACCTTGTGCCAAAAACCCTTGGGCTCAGATTCTATAATAGCAGATTAATGGCAAAACAGTGTAGAATCTGTGGGTTTTTCTGATAATGGGCAATAAAAACTTATTTGTCAACCACTTTAGTCTTCGCATTAACTAATTTCAGACTTCTCAAAAACTTCGGCCTAATCTGTTTTAGGAATTAATTACTGTATTGGGAATTTCAACCTATTAGGCCTACTGGAAAGGTTTCGAGATTCTAGATGTTTATTGTCACATTACATGCTGCATTTAGGTTAAGACAATATATCCAATGATGTATATAGAGAAACAGGTGACTTGTCATATTTGCTAAAAAAGTAAATTGAAGGTATAATCAAAATTAGGAAATTGGTAAAATGGAAATTTGAATTGTCTCATATAAAGATTTGATCTATTGGTAATTTGTTGACAGGTCAAGTGAAAGTTGTACGTGCTCTTTACAACTACACTGCTCAGCAGGTAACTAATATTAAAATATATTTGCTTAAACTAACACAAATAATTAATTGTACTAAATAAAAAAAAATCCCCACTCAGAAAATGTGTCAAAATACAATTGGTAAATAATAGTTGAACCTCTATTGTTAGGTCCTTATAGTTTCACACTTGCTGTTACAACGTAACATGTGCAGTAACTAATAGAAATGACAGGTTTGCCGGTCTGTGACTGTAGCTAGGGACGTTGGGATACTGTTAATCATCCGATACTTGGTATTGATACTGTATCGGATCTGCGGTATCGATACCACTATAATATCGTAAGCTGGTATAATATCAGCTGGGTAGCTGAGTGGTTATAGCGCCTTTGAATCCAAAGGTTGCCCGTTCGATCCTGAGAAAAGTTAGTAGCTTTATAAAGGTTTGATTCTGGACCCAGTTGCCATTTGTCATTGGACTATTAATTAATGTTGCTTTCTAACAACTGGTCGATGATAGTAACAAGACTGGGGTTTGGACCGCTCCCCGTCAAAACGTTTAAAAATGCCACAGACATAGACAAAAAAATTATCACCTCAAAAGTATTGATACCGTAAGTATCAAATAAGTAAGGTTGAATGAGTCATTTATATGAGTTGTAAGCCAATTGGCAGAAAAACCTATATTATTAAAAGAACTTTGATAGTTTTGTACACACCCCATTCCCTTTCAAAGTTCTATTTTATCCCATTAACATTTTATAAACATATTCATTTTTAGAATAATATAAAAAATATTTTAGTTAAAATTGCAGCTGTTACCTTATAATAAGCAGCATAATAATAAACCAGATGTTGTAAAAGCAATTAATTAATGTTTTCTTCATGATTGATAAGTAGGCATATCTATATTTATAAAAGAGGATGTTGGTATATATATTTATATATTTGTGATCAATGGACTCGGAAACCACTGGACCACTTGCAATGAAATTTGGCCTATATATATGGAAAATTTCGTGGAGGAGGTTTGCATGCCATAGTTTTTTATAACCCTCAGGGCTTAGCTCCATGACTGTTATTAACGTTTCCATGTCAGGTTTTTTGGAAGGTTTTTGTTCTGAGTTCTTTATGAACGCAACATATGGCAAAAAATGTTTCTTTGTAATTAATTCTATAAACAGCAGTTTTCATTTAAAGTATCAGGAGTAGTTCGCATTTGGAGTAGTTTGGGAAAATTGGTAATAAAAAACTAGAGAATAATACAGCCTTGGGGCGAGTGAGCGTAGCAAACGAGCTGAACCTAACGGCGATCGAACGTAGCGAAGAAGCTCACTTGACGGGGGGAAAATTCCCCACATTGGCATTGCAAATCATGCCAGGTAGCAACTAGTACTATACATAATTTTTATTTATTTCAAATAACAAAACTAAACACAGGGATTATCCCCATAGCGTAGTTCAGCTAATTGGTCATTATATAAGATTTTCTAAAGTTGGCTTTAAGACCTAAAAATGTTTACGATCTTACATTGTATTGAAAATTAATTATGTGGAAATAATCAGACAACTCCTAGATGTAAATCCTTGATGCTTTATATGTAAACTCCACTTTAAATAATGAATTGAAATGTTTAAGTTCAACCGCCCTATTTTATTTAAATCGACATGTGTCTTTGAAAGAAATCAACCTTTAAATTGGTTAAAACATGTATATTAAAATCCATTATAAATTAGAAAACTACTTTTTCAATACCATACTGCATATTTTCTTCTGATACTGATAAAGTATTGCTTCATTTGATACTGAGAATGATACCACAGGTATCAAAAGAAAAGTATCGATACCTACCGGTATCGACAGTATCGCAACGTCCCTAACTGTAGCGTGTTTATTGTTTTCGCAAAAACCTTCTATTACAAAACTCACCCCTCCCGCTCCCTAGCCTGGCATTTCTATCCTCTCCCTCAACTTCCTTTTAGGTTAATGGGTCAAGACATTAGAAGTTACAATTTTGTTTATTGTCTTCAGGCTAGTAGTTCCTTCCTAAATCAAACTTGCATTTTTAATACCGTATAGGCCTATCCTATGTTAAAATGCCCCATTAACTAGTGTATGAAAGAGTACAGGACTCAACATTGAATATAAGTCGGGTAAGACAAATTAAAGTGTGGGTGCGTAACTACTAACAATTTTACTACCTTCTGGAATTCAGTAGCCTGTTGTCTTTGATTACTTTGCTTTATGACCGGTTGTTCCAGCCTGATGAGCTTTCATTCACGGCGGGAGAAATCCTCTATGTCTTTGACCAAACAACAAACAAGGATTGGTGGAAGGCTAGATGTGGAAACAAAACTGGGGTCATTCCTAGTAATTATGGTAAGTGCTACTTATTTATTATTACCATTTGAATATAAGTGGAGCCAGTAAAATTATATTTATTTGCAAAACATTCCCCATTAACTTCTTAACCCTTTTCACTCTCATTTTCTCGACTGGCCTATTCCTATCTACTTGTATTTAATTTGAGGCCGAAAGAACAACTGTTTACTTAATAATCAATTTTTTGTGTGTTTTAAATTTGTAAAGCTGACGCATGTATTTTTATTTCACATTAATTGATAAGGTATAAAAAAATTTAATTTTGAGAGAAATTTTTTTATTTATTTTTTATATATGTAATTATAGGTAACATTTTTCATACTTTAATCATAACATTCTAGAAGTTAACCACTATATGTCGGCTAATATTACAAATAAAAATGTACCTTGTACATATTTTAAAAACCATTTAATAAGGAATAAAAATCAGTATAAATTACTTAATATTATTATAAATATACATCTTATGTATATATTACATAAATAATAAATCACTACAATGCCTAGAATTGACATTTTTCATTGAATTTGTTGCATAGCAAAAATAAAAAAATATAAAAAAAAAAACTATACAGGGTGTTTCTGAAGAACCTGGAAATATTTTGTATTTGTGTTCCTTAGGTCAAGACAATAAAAAATTGTCATATAAACATATGTCTTAAAATGCTTCGTTAGGCCGCTAGCCGCCATTTTGTTTTTTTACACAATAATTTTTATTTGCGTGACAGTTTATGGTATTAACTTCATATTTGGCATAAACCTTTATGACACCTATGTCCATTTTCAGAAAAAAAATTATTTTTGTCCAATGAGTATTTTCAAAATGGCGGCCATTTGAAATTTTTAAACTCAAATATCTCTGGTAAATGTTATCAAACTATTATAAATAGCAAAAAAGATGAAAAATTAAATTATCTAACCAATGGTAGTCTTTAAGGATAAAAATACTGATTTTTTTAAAGTCTTTAAGAATATGACCACAAATAACGGAGTTATTGAAATTTTTCTTCTAAAGTAACCTAAATTTGCATGCATTTAAATGGAAAATCAACGATTTTATGCATGAATATGGCAATAACTTCGTTATCTGGTGTTCAATCCTTATAATCTTGGTATCATTAGTTAGATAATTTTATTTTTTAACTTTTATGTCTCTTGTAAAATTTTTATAAAATTTACCGGTTTTAAGATATTTGAGTTTAAAAATTTTTAATGGCCGCCATTTTGAAAATACACATTGGACAAAAGTATTTTTTTTCCTAAAAATGGACATTTGAGTCATAAAGTTTCATGCCAAATATGAACTCAATACAACAAACCGTTAATGAAATAAAAATGGACATTGGAGTCATAAAGTTTCATGCCAAATATGAACTCAATACAACAAACCGTTAATGAAATAAAAATTATTAGGTGTAAAAAACAAAATGGCGGCTAGCGGCTTAACAAAGCATTTCAGGACATATGTTTACATGATTTTTTTACTGTCTCGACCTAAGGAACATACAGTATATACAAAATATTTCCAGGTTGTTCGGAAACACCCTGTATAGGCACATATAATATACTTATGCATGTATACAATCATGTACAAATAGATGTAAATGAACATATGCATGCCCATAATGTACATATTCATGTATGTATATGTACATTACTTAAATTTATATGTAAATATTCATATACATATATGTACAAACATGTATTTATTTATAGTCACATACTAATATATGTAGTAACATATATAATATATAAAATCATATCTCTATAATATGTATATATAATTTAATATATACACAAGTGTTTGTCGAGTCAGGCTCGACATGTGACAACGCCACTAAAAACGGCGGGCGGGGCTGCCCCAACATACGAGCGGAAAGGGTTGAAGTTTGATATTTTGATAGTTCAACATCATGTAAGTTCACAAAGTGTTGGACTATCACAGTATAATATATATGTATTGTATTATATGTTTATAATTTTTTCTTTGTGTATACCAAATAAAAACAGGATACTTGTAAGCAAGACAATACATTGTATATAGTATCTAGTACCATAGCAGATAACTGGTTACTAGAAGATGAATAACATTTCATTACATGAAAGGGTTATAAGTGTTACATGACAGTATTCATTTGATTTATAATTTAAGAAGATGTTAAAAATTTACAAGTTGTTCTAACTTTATACTGTATTTTGAAATTTTTACATTATACCATAGTAAAGTCTTTACTAACTAGGATGGTATTATCTTCATAAATGAAGAAAACATTTTTGAAATTGAGAGTTCCTAGCAATGATTTACCTTTTGTTGCAGTGGAATTCCAGACGGAGTCCTTGGACGTGCCGTTGCACGAGGCAGCTCGCAGGGGCAACTTAAGCTTCCTCCGCGAGTGCTTGCAGCAAGGCGTCTCCACTACAGGCCTAGACTCAGTTGGCAACACTGCTCTCCACTGGGCCTGTCGAGGTGGCCACATTGACTGTGTAAAGGAGCTAATAGCTTTGCCCAAACCTCCTGTTAACGCTCAGGTTAGTATAATTGAATGTTAAGTTTTTTGTTGTACTTAGTACTGATCAGTGTTCCGGGCCGGCACACCCATTATGCAAACTAGGCGACTGCCTAGGGCGGCACTTTCCCGGGGGGCGGCAAAAAATTGAAAAATAAAATTGAAATTTTATCTATGCCAAAATAAATATTTTTTAAATCTATCGAAACACACGCGACAACATTGTATTTAACATGACAATTAATTGTTGATATGTAATTTTTTATTCAACTTTAGCAGTTGACTTTTTTAGTTGTTTAGAAAAGCACTCTGTACCGTTGCCGCCCCGTGGCACTAATTGCGCCGCGCTATGAATCTGATTCGAGCAACCGCTTGAGCTTATTTGTAAGGACCGTGTGCAACAGTGCCTCCCCTACAAACCTTCAACTTCCCTCGCACCGGCCGCACCTGTGCACAACATACTTTACTTGCTGATGCGACATTGATAACCTCTAATCATCACGTTTTGGATTTATTAAATTAGTACATATCAAATACTTAACGTTTTTAATTATTCGTTATGTCATCAGGGTTCTATATTTAATTTTGTGTTTGAAGTATTTTAGGCCTATGGTTTATGATTTACCATTTAGACGATTAAGTTGCTGTACCTGTCAACATAATCGATAGGCCTATGCTAAAATGTTGTTGATGTGATTGGTTGTGAAATTTTTAATTTGGTTATATTTCAAAATTGGGATATTTAAAATATTGAAGCTGAGTAGAGTAGGCCTAGTCAAAATTGAAGCCTATTCGTCCTTTGATTATGCCACCGGTAGCAGCGATTTGCTATGTGGTTCGGATCCCACGTTAAACTGTAGGTCCCTGGATACAGATGGCTCGGTGTATCTGTGCTCATGGCTTTCGAGAAAATAGGATGGACAAGGGACGGGGGGTGGGGCTACTTTTCTAAAAACATCGGTCTGTTGTATCTAGGTCGTCATCAAGATAAAAAAATGTTTCATTCGATCTGAGACAAAATTAGAATAAAGTCTATTTTATAGTATATTTATCAAAAGCCATGAGCACAGATACAAAGAGCCATCGTACCATTGGCTGTTGGGCTATGAATTAACAGTCCTACCTAAGGAGAATGTCGGCCTTAGTCAGTAACAAGAATACAAAATCGCGCCAAAATTGTCCTACACCATAGAACTCTATATATTCCAACACTCATCTCTCATTCATACTTGGCTTTAAACTACCTATTGAGTTAGGTCGCCATTTCAGTAAAGGTGTGTTCAAGAGTGAAAGGGTGGATCCATGTTGGATGTATTTCCTATAAGACAATGTTAAATTTTACCCCGCCATTTGTCATAAGTGAAAACTTCTTTCATATAAAAAATTAATAGTAAAATTTTTTAATTTTTTCCCCAATTGATTGTTTAGAATAAATTGTATATGAATTAGAATCATATACCGCTTGTTTGAACTACGTTTTAAAAGTCGTTAAAAATTCAATTTGTTCCTTCCATTTTGTAAAAACCTAAAGGCAACTTGATATTAAAAAAATATACCTCACAAACTGTATCCGGCTTGATGAACCCTTTAGAGCAATAAACCATAACCTTTTTGATCACATAAAGGAGTTATTGCGTTTCCTGTTCAACATTGCTCTTAAGGGAAGTCTAGATGGAATTAGAATTGACTCTAATGCCCTTGAAACACCGGAGTTTCGTTCCTCGCTAGTAACTATAGCTGCAAGTAGCATTTTCCCACGAGAATCAGCCAATTTTGTTAACTGGAAAGTTAGATTTCATTGTTGACTCATAGAAGTAACTGTGAATGTGAAAAATATAATAAGAAAATGATATCTCACGCGAAACGATCTACCGTGGACTGTACATTTGTGTACATGTTTTTGTAGATTTTTGATGGTACGTTTGGGTTTGGGATGGGGAAATAGGGGGGGCGGCAAATATAACCTTTTGCCTAGGGCGGCAAAAGTGCTAGTGCCGGCCCTGTCAGTGTTGTAACTTGTCATGTATCCTATATTATAATACAAGCACCGTCTGAAGGGATGTGTGTTCCACGATCTCGAAATCTAGCGGGTAGATTTTGCTTAAACTTTGCATTTAAGAGTGTTTTGGCCCAAAATTAAGTATATAAACTGTCTCAATCCCAGGAAAAATCAAATTTGGTCTAAATTTAATAAACGGTATCAGATAACTGACACATACTTTCTCCCAAGAATATGAAAAGGTGTTAAAAGCCTCAAAACATTAATGTCTTGATGGCTCAGTCGGATAGCCACCAGGTGAGCAGCACGAGTTTTTGCATCCAAAATTTGAGTTTTTTTAACACATTTTGCTCTATAACCTTTGAACGCGCATTTTCCCGGAGATGCGGGTGGTGTCATTTTATTCAGCATTTTAATAATAATAAACCACAAAATATTAATCAAAATTGTTAGAGCCGTTTTTGAGAAATTTGGATTTTTCACGTTTTTTGGGGAGTTTTGGGGGTAAACTACCCTTGAAAATAAAAAATTAAAAAAAAAAAATGAAAAAAACGCCTGGAGTTATTGTGGGTTTGAACCTACATACCAAGTTTCACCAAAATCGGACCATTGGGGAATTCTCTAGCTCTGTTTACATCCAGACACACAGACACACACACACACACACAGACAGACATCACTCTGAAAACCACTTTTTTGGACCGAGGGGGCACCAAAATGGATAAATTTACAAACAATTCAAATTCTAAAATTTTGGCGAAACTAATACTTTCACCATATACACATTTATAGGGGGAAAGGGGGCTCCAAAATGAATATATACATCATCAAAGGAATTGGAAAATTTTTACGAATACAATACTTTCTCCATATACTATGGTATAGGGGGAGAAAGTAAAAATTGTAATTTTTAACATAGGTCTTATGTTGGATAGACACTGGAGAACTCCATGGTCACTCTCAGATCCCTCTGACGAAACGTAGGTATGTGCTGAACATGCCCTCAGATCACATGTCAGTCAAATTTGCTTTTGGTAAGTCTTTCAAAGTACTCGTTTCTTTGAGGGAGGATTGGCTGACGGCTGGGAATCCTCTTCCACCTAGGGGTCCTGGAATGGTTCACTGATAGGTCCAAGTTAACGGTTGGAACAGGAGCTGAAGTACACTAAGTGCAGGCAGGGGTTGGTCTTTCGTCTTCAAATGGGGTTGTACTCCATGGTATTTCAGGCTAAGATTGCCGCAATCATGGAGTGTACCAGAGAAAACGTGGCGCAAGGCATCATTTATAGGAGCATACACACATTTTTGGATAGCCAGCAGCTCTGAAGGCTCTGGACTCCAGTGAGTTCAAATCAAATGTGTTTTGCAGTATTCTCTTGGACTATTAGTCCAAAAATCTAATTTGCATTTTGAAAACTTTTTGATTCAGTGGAGTTGCCCCAAATAGTACATTTCATAACAAGAGTGGAAAGTGTCTTTTCCGGGCCGAGATCGAGTTTACGCGCGAGGCTTTAGCCGAGCGCGGAATTTCGATCAAGGCACGGAATAACACTTTCTACTCGAGTTATGAAAGATATTTTTCATCACACTGTAGATAATTAATAATAGTAATTAATTAAATAATGCAAGTTTAAGAAACCACCTATGGATGCTCAATTGATTTCCGCAGTACAATGAAAACAGTGATACTGTTTTACACAGCTGATTACATTATTGAGAACAGCTGATTTAGGGAATAATATACTCTTAGCACTGCTAGCGCTACTTGTGTCAGTAATCATAACTAATTACTAGTGTGGGAAAATCAACAGCTGATTTTCCCTCTCTAGAGAGGGAAAACGGTTTTTCTACACTCTCAGCTGGTGATGAATATAGCTGTTTCCCGTACAGTGTGATAAAAAATTAGACCGTATGAGATCAAAGAATGGAAATAGGCGAAGTACACCTGTCCCGGAACATTGTGAGCAACAGATTGTGACGACAATAGCAAAGCATAGAATGTTTTGCTGAGTCTAGAAAGAAGTTTGTTCTCATGCTAAGGTAGGCTCAAATATTCAAGTCTAAAAATTTGGTTGAATGAACGAAGTTAAATTGAGGGGGTAAGTGTGACGAGTCAGGCTGAGAGAAATTACTGTTATTGGTGTAAAAATGTATGAGCTCAGGTTTTCAATTGATCAGTTTTATAACAACTTTCCATTCTTGTCTAGAATAAAATGGGAGACACGCCTCTACACCTGGCCGCTGCTCACAATCACCTGCCAGTGCTGCCAATGCTGCTGCAGGCCGGTGCCAACTGCGCGGTGAGGAATAACGACAACCAGACGGCCGAGCAACTCGGGTCCGCCGCGGTGGCTAACCTGATCAGGCTTAGCCAATCACGTGCGGCCCGCCCAGCCAGCTACACTGCGGAAGACTACGTGGACGACTCTGACTGACCTTGGGCTGACATGTTGATACTACTGTTGCGTTGCGCCAGCCAGCTCGAGCGGTGATACAGGAAGACTTGGTGCTTTCAATTATAGTCGAGTGGAATTTTCACATTGCCACTTGATCAACGAGTCCATGGTGTGTATGACTTTTAGATGTAAGATGAAAGATATTTGTAAAAAGTGCATACAATTTTTTTTTAAATAAGTAAACATGCATTTAAAAAAATTTTAAATATAAAAATTGAGGTAGCTCAGCGGTAGTGCTTTACTCCCACATTTGTGAAGTGCATAAGGTAAATGCGCCAGATACCGACAGTGTACCAAATACCGACGAGGTCACATTTGATCACAAAATATAAGCTATTTTTCGTCTGCATTAGCTACTTTCAAAGTCAGATGAGTTCGTGGTCTTTTTTTCTATGAAAAAAAAGAAAAAGAAACAAGTTTGCATTTTTTTTTAAGTTTGTGCTTGTAAGTTTTGTCTGCCCTTGTTCCTCTACAGTGATTTTAGTTAAGAATCTTATATGTTCAAATTCAAATTCAAATTCAAATTCAAATTCAAATTCAAATCAATCTTTATTCAAAACATACAAAAATATGTACATGAATGCGTCATTGTTGTAAAAAAATACTTATTGTCTACAACTAAAGCTAATATTTACAATAGTAAGCCACTTTATTTGTTATGGTTCCATAAATTCTTCAATACTATAAAATTCACAATCAGTTAAGAATCTCTTTAGTTTATTTTTGAATTTGTTGAAATTTTCCTCATTTCTAATACTACAAGGGAGGGAATGCATGAATTTAATTCCGATATAATTAGGACTTTCCTTAAATTTTTCTTTATTATGCTTTTTAATTAAAAAATTTGATTTGTTTCTCATATTATAATTGTGTATGTCTTTCTGTCTTAGTAATTTTACCTCATGGTTTTTTACATACAATATGGTTTTATAAATGTAGAGGCTATAAACAGTCAAAAACTCTAATTCTCTAAAATGATTCTTACAAGATTCATTTTTATCCAAATTGAGGATGCATCTTATGGCCTCCTTTTGTAAATGCAAAATTTTATTTAAGTTAAACTTACTTGTCCCCCCATAAATTTCAATTCCGTAAGAAATATGTGAGTGAACGTTGGCAAAGTAAACTGTTCGCAAAATTTCTGTGTTGCATAATGGATTTAATCGTCTAATCACGAAAATTCCTGAGCTAATTTTTTTACAAATTTTATCAACATGTGTGGTCCAATTGAGTGTTCTATCTAATGTGAGGCCTAGAAATTTGGTTTCAGGTACAAAATTAGTTGAAAAATGTTTTTTTGAGTTTATACATTCAAACATTATGAAGGTTGTTTTATTTGCGTTTAGTAGAAGGTTTTTCTCGCTTAAGTAATCTTTTAGTGTTGAAATTGAATTGTTAATTTTGGTTTCTAGAAGTTCAATCTCTTTACCGTGAACTGACAAACTTATGTCATCTGCATACAAGTGTAGGGTGTTGTTATCTACATGATTGGATACATGTTTTGGCATTCCTCCCAAGTAGCATAGGAACAGGAACGGACCTAACACTGATCCCTGTGGCACAGAATATTTTACTTCTCGTACTTTTGAATTAATGTTGTACATCTTATTTCCATCAATGTGTCCAATGCTAACATACTGTTGGCGGCCTTCTAAGTATGATTTAATCCATTTTAATTGTTTTCCACCTATTCCAAACATTTTAAGTTTATTTAATAGGTAAGAGTGGTGAACACTATCAAATGCTTTAGACATGTCTAAAAAAGCACCAACAACTTTGTTGTTCTCATCCAAATTTGTTAACACATTTTCTATGTAAGATATTAGTGCTGTTACGGTAGATTTGTTTTTTCTATACCCATGCTGTTCTTCATCTAATAAGTTATTATTTTCAAAGTAATCCACCAGCTGAAAAAGTATACTTTTCTCAAATAATTTTGATAGCGCTGGTTGAATTGCTAGAGGTCTATAGTTGAGAGGATCTTTTTTATCTCCTTTTTTGTAGACCGGTATTATTTTTGAAATTTTGAGTTGAGTGGGATAAACACCTGTTATTAATGAAGTATTGATGACATGTAAAAGGGGTTTTAATAAAGCAGATTTAGCTTCTTTAATAATTTTGGAAGGAATTTCATCATAACCTGATGACCATTTAGGTTTTAACGAGTCAATTATTGATGATAGTACAGGTTCATCTATGGTTTGACAGTTGAACTTACTATTTACAGAAAAATTTTCAATAGGCCTACTAGATTGGGTTTTTTCCAAATTTGGTAAAACATAATTGTCAACCATATTAGCAAAGCTATAATTTAAAATATTAGAAACAGCATATGGGTTATCCACATCGAAGTCTTTCTGCTTAAGTACTATATTACTAAAAAGTTTTTCTTTTTTACTTTTAGTTTCGGTGTTAACAATTTGCCAAACAATTTTGTTAACATTGGTTGATTTTTTAATTTTTTTACTGAAATGATTTTTTTTCTTAAGTTGTATCAATTTTCTATATTTCTTTTTATGTTCTTTGATATAATTCTTTAACTTAATATTACTTCTATCATCTCTGTACAAGTGGTGCTCTGCTATTATTTGGTGACGCTCTTTGATAATTTCATCATCTATCCACCCATTATGTATTTTACTTGAGACAATTTTAGTTTTAGGGAAATGAAAATCAAAGTAATATTTTAACACATTGTAAAAGTAAGTAAATTTCTCTTCAACATCACAATTATAAAGCTCTGTCCAATCCTCCTTGGAAAGATCATGTATGAAAAGTTGAATGTTTTCCTGTTTAAATTTTCTTTCATATTTTTGTATTTTAACATCTATATTGTTTTTACTGCTTATACTTTTTGAGTAAAGAATTTTAAAAAGTTGTCCATCGTGATCTGATAAAGCTGTAATTAAACATTCTACTTTAAAAAAATTGCTGCCTATGTTAGTGATGAAATTATCAATCGCTGATTGACTAGTTTCAGTTACTCTTGTTGGGATTTGAATTGTATATTGAAAACCATGCATTTTTAATACATTACTAAATCTTTTTTTCTTTTTGTCTTCCTTCAAAACATCATTATTAAAATCGCCCCCCAACAGTATATCTCGTTTCATGTTATTCAAAATTTTCAGAAGTTCATTTAATTTGTCCAAATATATTTCTGCGTTTTCCGATGGTGTTCTGTAGAGACCAACAATTAAAATTTTTTCTTTACCAATTTTAATTTCTGTTACACAAGATTCAAAAATTTTATCCTGATTAAGTGCATTTAAAGAATTAAGTGTTAAGTTTTTAAAAGCAATTTTTTCTGACACCAAAATTAATACTCCGCCTCCCCCAAAATCAGTTCTTGCATAAAACGTTGCAACCTGATATCCTGGTATTTTGAGTTTCATTATTTCTTGTTCGTTTAGTTTATGTTCTGTTAGGATTATTATTTGTGGCTTTAATTCCTCAACGGTAATAATTAATGAGTCAATTCTGGTTTCAAGATTTTGTATGTTTTGATGGAAGACAGTTACAATAGATGGTTTATTGGCTTCAGTTATAGAAGGATTTGAAGCTTTAGAGTTACGTTCTATTACTTTGCTGGTAGCCATGGCCATACTTGTGAGTTTAAAAAATTGCTGGTTGAGTTTTGAGTATTAATGTTTTCTAAATGTGTAATAGATCTTCTACTTTCTAAATTAATTTCACCATTTACATTTTCTGGTCTTAATTCTACAGAATAGTTCATATCAGAAGTGGGATTGGGTGACACTTTCACTGATTCACTAGACACATGATTGACCATAACACTAGCACTCTTTTCTTCCTGATGGGATGACTGAAGACCAGTTGACTTGGCTCCAGATGTAGGTTCACTGCTGCTGGATACTGGTAAAGACGGTGGCTCAGCTGACTGTGTTGCAGGACCGATGCTGTGTTCTGGGGTAGTTATCAGTGTAAGTTGTCCTTTGTTTCCAAGTTCCTCTTGATTATTTTTGTCAGTGTTAAAAACACTTTCATTACAGTGGTAGTCTCTCATAACAAAACTCTTGTAAAACTGCTCAACTATTATTTGCTTCAGATATTGGACGAATGTCGATTGCTTCAAACCATTTTTAAGATATTTATGTGATAATCTTTTGCCTGTTATAATAATCACAGATGCTCCAGTGAGTTTTTGAAATTTTAATAAATTTGTGATAAAATGAACAGGTGAGACACGATCTCGGTTGCAGCCCATAGTGGAACATATCAAAGTTTTTAAATTCCGGGTTTTAAAATCCTCCGCTAGTTGAGTAAAGGCCAAATCATAGTTTATTTTGTATTCAGGAAAATTGTTAACATTTTGAAAATACTTAGACTTTGTAACAAGACTGTACACAGCTGCCCCCTTTGCGGTTTTCTGATAAGTTAGATTACTCGAGCTATATTCTTCTTTACTTGGTCTTCCAAACTTGTCTCTGAATACTGTTGCCACACCTTGGCTCATATGTTTCTTTTGGTTGTCAAAATCTGCTGATATGCAGTGAGCAAAGGAAACTTCTGCGTTGCTGCTAAATTTGCTAATGTAGGTGTCCATACTATCCTCAATTACTTTCAAAGAGATTTCATTTTCTATTTTTGCCAATTTTTTTTGATAGTTTAATGTTTAATGCAAAATCCGCAATTCTTCTGCTTAGCACCTGCTTTCCAAGCTTGTTCAAATGTTGTCCATGACCAGTGAAGAACTTGCGTTTGAAGTCGCTAATATCCAGTATGTTAAGATTTTTCATTTGTTTCAATTCACAGTTGATTTTGTAAATCTCTTTGTTTATAGGGTTGTCCAATACTAAATCAAAACGGTAGGGCTGTGTCACAAAAATAATGTTTGTTTGACTGTTTGCTGAAGCAAACTTATTTAACTCAGCTGGAATGTTTTCTTCCGTAGTTTGCCTTTCATTAGTAAAGTCTTCCATATTATTGGCTCCTGCGATAATAATGACAATGTCATCCTCCTTAAAATTTCTAATCATAATGGATGTTTTTTCCAAAATATGGTCTAGTTTTCCCCCAGAGCTAGCTGAAACAAAAGTTTCAATAGATCGAGGTACCAGAGATTCTAATAAATTTCCTAAGCCTTTGCCATGGCTATCAGCGAACACATGAACTTTGGTCCGCTGTGTCTGGCATGCATTATTGTTAATAAAATTCTCCCTATTTTCTTCAAATAAATGTTTTCTACCCCTTGATACACTAGGTTTGGCAACATGGTTTACTCTCTTACTTGGCATCCGCTTGTATGTAATACCAGCTTTTTGTGTCGGTGTTTCATAATTTATTGTAGAAACACAAAATCCTTCCTCTTCTGATTGGTAATTGGTCAGAGATGAAAACCTGTTTGTAACTGTAGGAAAATAAGTTTCAGCATTTCGAGGTCTTGATGTTTTCTTCTGATACCTAAAGCTGTCATTGTTCATTCCAGCCCCAACAGTAATTTTATCGGATGATATTTTTTCCGTTGTGGTAGCAATGGTCGCAGCTGCCTGGTTATAAGCCTTTTCAACACTTTTATGATGAGCTTCAGGTGATGTACACATTTTTGGTGATGTCATCATTTTACAGATAGTGTCTGAGGTCAAAGTAAGTGCTGAATTGAAAAAAAACAAGGCTAACTGTGCTCTCTTTAAGATCAGAGTGCTTTGTGATATGTCAGGAAATAGGGTTGGCACTACTGGTGCAGTTTTGAATGAGTCGTCCGTTATATCGTCTTCACATTTTTACTATATTTTTACAGTTTTTAAAGTATTTTTAGCCTCCAAATTTAGCACAGTTAGCTTATCTTAACGTTGGGTTAGTCAATGTAACGTGATCGTTTAGATAAATTCAGTGTTTATCCTGCAAAAGTCATTAGTCATTCTGCACTGATAACAACGTGGCCGGCGGCCGTTACTCCAGTTACAAGCGAGCCCGTATAGGAGGATATTACGTGTGTCCGTGGTAGTTTCGTGTACCAGGAATAAGTGTTTGTGCTTTTGTGTGCGAGTCATATGTCTAAGACTATCGATAAGTTTTTCACGCCTTCTACAAACCCAAAACGCAAAAAACCGTCGAGTTCGCCGGAAGAGTCGCCTAACCTAGAAAACGCCAATATGGACAGCGAATTGGTGGGACAACTCACGGTTGCAAGCCTAGGAAAGCTTCTAGACGAAAAGTTGGCAAATGTAGCTACGAAACACGATGTGAGTATCTTAACAGATGAAATCCGGGTGTTGAAAGAAGAAAACGTAATTTTAAGACAGGAGTTAAGTACTCTGAAAACAAATGAGAAAATAATCATGGACAAGCTCGTTGACCTAGAGTCTAGATCCCGTAGAAATAATCTTATTTTTAGAGGGCTAAAAGTTTTGCCAAACACAAGAGACTACAAACACTTAGTTGCAAAATTTTGTAATGAGAAATTCGGAATGGATAGTTCTATGTGGGTAAATCGGGCACATCCCCTGGACAAGGACAGAACCGCTATAATAGCTCATTTTCCCGATGACCGTGACGTCGAGTATATTATGTCGAGGGTGAGAGATCTTAGTGGAACGGGATACAGTGTGTACCGGGACTTTCCACGTGAGGTGCGACAAAAGCGGGCGCTACTGGCTGCAGTGAGAGAGGAGGTCGGTCGCGTTGCCGGCTGGAAGAGGATGCCGATGGTGTTCGACCATCTCACTATAAGTGGCTGCAGATTCACTTGGGAGAACGGAGAGCTTAAGGCTGGTGATATGGACGGAGCAGAGAAGCTACAAAAACTTTTCAAAAATGACTTTTCTGAATTCCTGAAAAATCTCAAAGAAAACGGACCTCAAAGGCGCCAACGAGAGTTTGAAGGAAACTCCCTACAGTCCAAGAACGTCAGGTCAACTGCTGAGCAGATGGATGTGGTGATGAGAGGGGCAGCGCCAGCGAAGGCAGCGAGCAGCGAGTCATCTGCAACCTCAACCCAGCCTCTGGACCCAGCAACAACAGGGCCGCCGCCGCCGGCGCCAGCCGCAGCTGCCGTGGTCGGTGTGTGAGGAGGCCACGCCTATCTCCAGGACAGCGGACAACGTGCAACGGATCAGCAGCTGGTAACCGGTCATCGTCTCAAAATACTTAGCTATAATGTATGTGGACTTAAAAGTAAAATTTATGATTCAGATTTCCTAAACATAATAAATGATTACGATGTAGTAGTTATAATAGAATCTTTCATATCAGAGAGAGAAAAAGATCTTATTATAAATAAGTTGAATAATTTTGAAGTAAATTTTAAGTATGCAACCAGAGTGGCAAATGTTGGTAGAAACATAGGTGGTTTAGTATTTCTAAAAAATTTGAAATCGCCCTATGCTGAAATAGTTAACTTTGTACAGGAAAATAACTGTTTTTTATTTGAATTTTGTTTAGGACCATCTAACAATGAGAAAATTGTACTTCTTCCAGTTTACTTAAATTATAATGATTGGGATTTAGATTTTGCTACTATGGAACATTTTATTCGTAAAAATGAAAAACATAACCTAATTTTAATAGGAGATCTTAATGGGCGTATCGGGTGTGAGCAGAGTTTTTCTGATAACATTATTGAAAGTATTAATTGTAATTTAACTAATGACCGTAATTCAAAAGATTTAATAATTAATGCTCGAGGGCGTAAACTATTGGAATTAATGGAAAATTCAGGCTTGGTGATATTAAATGGAAGAACTATGGGTGACGAAAATGGAGAATTTACTTTTTTAGGTGTAATGGGAAGCTCGGTGATTGATATCGCGGCAGCTTCTGTAGGTTGTTTACATTTAGTGGATGATTTTAAGGTAGTAAACCATCCCGGCTCAGATCATTGCCCTATTGAATTAAGTTTGTTTATCAAGAAACCGGTTGCTGTGGGTGTTGAGGGGGTGGAGGGGGAGGGTGTGAAACCTCTTCCTCTGCTGCCAAAGTTAAAGTGGACAGCCAAGGACAGTCGTTTTTATCGCGAAAAAGTTGAAAGAAAAACTCAAAACTTTGTGATTACAAATGACAATCAAAAGGATATTTCCAAATTGGTCGAAATTGTTCATGGGTCAGCTAGTTATAATTCCTTCTCAACAAAACACAATAAAACTTTCAAACAGCCGTGGTTTGATTCAGATTGTTTTTCTCAGAGAAAACGGGTTTTCAAATTTTTAAATATGTTTCGCCGAAGAAATAACGATGAGATTAAAGCTACATATTTAGAGGAAAGTAGAAAATACAAGGCCTTATGTCTTGATAAAAAGAGAGCTTATTATAATAATTTAATTGAAAATATGACACAAGCAAATGACTCAAAAGCTTTCTGGTTTGCCGTGAATAGTTTTAAAAAGAAACAAGATAATAAAATTGGAAATATAGCGCCGTCGGAGTGGATAAGACATTTCAGTACTCTTTTAAACCCTCCTTTATTAGCAGATAAGATTCAGTTTGCCGAGCCGTTGATCGTAGATGAATATTTAGATAAAGATTTTAGTGTAGAGGAACTTAAAACAGTATTAACAAAAGTTAAGAATAATAAAGCGCCAGGAACTGACAGAGTTCCATACGAGTTTTTCAAAAATGCACCTGATATATTTATCAATAAATTGCTTACGGTCTATAATAATATTTTTAGAACTGGTATTGTACCAGATTCCTTTAAGAAATCCATAATTTATCCACTGCATAAAAAGGGGGACGTTAATTTAGTAGGAAATTATAGAGGTCTGTCATTTATAGATTGCGTCGGTAAAGTATTTATTAGCCTGGTAAATAATAGATTGACGGGGTGGTTAAATAATAATAAGTTATTTACAGAATACCAAGCGGGGTTTAGAAGGGGATATTCGACAATTGACAATATTTTTAACTTAATTTGCATGGCGCATTTACGTTTATCTGAAAATAAAGGAAAATTATTTACTTTTTTCGTAGATTTTTCAAGCGCATTTGATACTATAGATAGAGAAGCGTTAGCTTACAAATTGTTGTGCATGGGAATATCTTCAAAAATGTCAAAAGTATTTCGAAATTATTATGACGGCACTTCCGCGTCGGTATGGTGTGGCAAAGGTGTGACAGCTCCTTTTAACACCTCCACAGGCCTCAGGCAGGGCTGTATAGCAAGTCCGACCAATTTTGCTTTGTTTGTTAATGATCTACCTGAGGTGCTGCAAGGAGGTTGTAATTTTGGGGGGAAACGTGTAAATATTCTTCTGTATGCCGACGACATTGTCCTCCTGGCACCTACGGCAGCCGGTCTCCAACACATGATCAACAGGCTTGAAGGGTATTGTGATACTTGGAACCTCCAAGTAAATTTATCCAAGTCAAAAATTATGGTATTTAGGAGAGGTGGCAGGCTTGGTTCAGATAATAATTGGTGGTATAAAGGAACAAAAATAGAGGTAGTAAATAAATATAAATATTTGGGTGTGACCTTTACCAGTACATTGTCGTGGGAGCCTCATTTCAAAGATAAAGCTGCAGCATCGAAAATGACTATTCATTCTATATGGAGTAATTTGATTGATAATAATATAGTTCCAGTATCCTCAAAAGTGGCCTGTTATAATTCAGTAGTGAAAGCCTTGTTGTGTTATGGAGCGCAAGTTTGGGGGTTTATAAATAGCAAAACTATCGAGTCTGCTCAAAACTTCTTTGTCAAGAAAATGTTTAAATTGCCAAAAAACACACCGGACTACGTTTTATATTTGGAATGCCAGTTTGAAAAGGTTTATCTTTACACTCTGGGTTTACACATAAATTATTTAATTAAGGCGCTGTCTTTGGCAGATGATAGACTCCCTTGCATTTTGGCAAAACAAATTATCCTCAAAAAAACTTTTTGGTGCAAAGATTTAATAAAGCTGAGCGAGCATAGGGGTTCTCTTTTAAACTTTGATGTTAATAATTTGGCCAGTCTCAATTCACAACTGATTAGGCTTTTGGAGGGGGAGAGGGACGCCTGGCGACGTGAGTGCGAGGGCAAGGCGCTCACAAGCCGTTATCACCAGCAGTATCTGGACATTGACCTCCACCTCGGCGATCGATCTTTCCTCAAAGACAACTTAGATATTCGTTCTATTTCATGGATAATTAAGGCTCGAGCTGAGTTAGTAAATCTTAATTACAAGCCGTGGATGGGGAACTACAATATGAATTGTTCTTTATGTAATCTTGGGGAAATTGAGACAGTGTTTCATTTCGTTGCCGAATGTCCAATTTTTAGAAATATTAGATCTTTCTGGTTTAAAAAACAATTTTTAACTAAAAACGAATTTTTACAATATTTAAATGGGAAGGACTGGCGGGCACTAGTAAACTATTTAAAAGAGGCATGGGCAGAAAGATGGAATTTAGTTGTGGAATTCAATTATTAAAAGTAATAAAATTGATATTTTTTACTGTGATGTCGATCTTTGTAGTTATATGAAATAAAAGTGTATTTTTCCTTTAGGGTATAATCAATGTCATTAATTCGAGATAAGTTTATTTAAGTTAGATTAAAACTAAAGGTTATGTGTTTATATCCGTTCGCTAGTTTTATTTGAAAAGAAATCATTTTATGTAAGTAATTGAACATTTTTTCGTCAGTATGGTTTTTTTTTTTTCTGTCTAAATTGGTTTTCATGTAGGGGTCCTCACACCACATTTTATTTTATATTTTTTGTGTTTTCTTTATAAGTATAGTGTAATTATACAGTTAGTATTTTGCCAACCAAAACAGACGGTCTAGAACCATTGTTTTATGTGCATGTTCTACTGTAATTGTTGTAAATCTAACTGGGTCAATAAAGCACTTTTTGATTGATTGATTTGATTGATTGATATGTCAGGAAATAATTTTTGCAGTGACTCTGATGTATCGTTTCCATTTAGAATCCCTTGAATTATTATCTCAGTGAAAATAATCAAATAAATTCCACAGTCGAATCCGTTAAACTGCTGTGGGACATTTAATGTTGTAATGTTATAAACGTTGTTTTCACTCATTAGTGTTTGCCAGGCTGAGCTAATTTTCACTGCATGTTCATAGTTACGTAGTTTTAAAGAGTCAAAATAGAAAAATTCCTTTTTTTTAGCAACATAAAGCAGTAAGCTCCAGTGCGAACCGGAGCCACCAGGTTTGTCAACAGCAGGGGAATCATTTACTGGGATCAAAACATGTGTTTTGTTCTTTAGATCCATGTTGGTTAGAAAATGCTCAAAGTCATTGAGACATTTAATTGCTTGGGACATTATGGGACTTATCAACCCGATATTATTTGCTTCGCCACTGTGTTCTGTTTTGTTAAGAACTAAGTCACTGAGTAGTTCATAATAATATTGAATTGCATCATCTGCAATCCAATTGTTTCCCAACATTGGTTTCCACTAGGAACATAGAGATCTGCCTTAGGGAGTAACTATTTGAATAATTATATGTTTATATGAAACTTATGTTTTAATTGGAGACCAAATAATGAGGTTTTCAAATATTAATCATAAACACTGCTATCTTTTTTCCGTGTAATTTAATTTGCAATGTTGGTATTTGAAACACAATTTCGTCACCTCACCAAATACCAACATAGTGTTGTCTCCGTTGTCGGTATTATTTTTTCCCAACTATTACTACCAACACTTGATATAAAAACGTGTTTTAGTTTCATATTCTATATATATTGTAATGAATTTTTAAAATATTCATTATAACATTATACAAAATATAATGCTGATAGTTGTGGTTTAGGGTTTGCCATAAATTGTTAAACTTCACCAATATTTGTACTGTTGTAATTTATTGAGGTTATGTGTTTAGTATTAAATAAAGAACTTGTTTGTATTAAATAAAGAATATTTAATTAATTCTACATAGGCCTATTGAATTAAATGTTTCTCATTTCTAATGTTTTAGTTTTGTTATAATAATATACCAATATAATACAGAAACTAACTCAACAGCTTTTAATGTTGGCGGTACAAAGTAAGGTCGGCACTCACTCGGCAGCGTCAGGAGCTGTCTGCTGGCCTTACGCCGCGCCGTTACAGCTGTCGTCTGCCTGCTATTCACTCGTTTTTTACTTCTGTCGTCTATTCTCTCGTAGCGTAAATTCGTATTATTTCGATATTTGTTTGAAATTTTGCATCTAAATTATACTGAAGATATTGAACTAACTCTTGTCAAGTATAAATATATATTAAAGTTTTAAAATTAGTCTTCTGTAAAATTAAAAGTTAGGTTGTTTTACTCACCCAAATGAAGAATAGTCAGACCTTGAAGTGTTTTATTTTGGGAGATGGATAATGACGTAATATAACAACAAAAGTTGTGGGATGGGTAAATAAAAGAACAAACAACCATAAAATATTTTTTATTAGTAGGTTGATGCTCCTCTTCTTTCTCAAAATTGTGTTAAAATGTCAATGTCGGTAATTAGGACATGAGATGACAGTATTTTTTTTCATTGTTGTCGGTATTTTTATAAAATTGGCAAACTTGTTTCCCCAACTTTTAGATGCTTAAAAACTATTGTTTTTCTTTAATATTTTAATGTAATCTGAAAGTTTTTTAAATGGCAAAATTAATTAATTTATAACACTCAAGCTTTACACAACCTATAAGTATTTTCCTGCTAATATAAACTGGAAGTCAGCCTTAAGATGTCGTTATTTGGGGCATTTACCTCATTTCAAAATCTGCCCTGGCCATTGAGAGTTTATATTGTTAGGTAATGACTGGATGGTTTCCCAATGGACCATACTCAGACAAATTACGTTGTGAAGAGAAACTGTGATAATAAACTTATCTGGTATAATAACTCTCTTAAAATCTAAAGGATGGTATAGCATTGTGATAGGGGGGTGTTTCCAAGTTTTCTGCTCACATTTGCGCATCTGACATATTATGCAATATTCAGAAATAGCAATAGCTTACCATATTGCTATTTTGTAACTTGAATGAGCATGTTTAAATTTAAAAGTGTAAAAACTATAGTCTCACATGAAACAAATAATCAGCATCCCATTGCAATTTTTAATGGTCAATGTTTGTTTTGTTTTAAAATATGCATTTTTCCACTAAGTAAAAAAGTATATTGAAGTAATTTGTCTGTTTCTCTTACATTCTCTTTTTTTCTATGGTTTGTTCACTAGTTAGTTTTTTTCTATTTCTTGATCATGTAATCAAAATATGTTAGGTATTCCATGATATTAAGTGTATTTTTTTAATGGATGATGTATATTAGTAATAATTTGATGAATATATATAAATTTTGAAAAAGCAGGGTATTTTTACAGTTTTTATTAATATTATTGACAGTTCATTATTTTAACTGAAAACATTTCCATAATTATTAACTCTTCAATATTTACACAAGATTTGCAGTGTACAAGCTCAAATGCACTTGTATATTGTGTAATACATTATACCGGGTGTCCACAAATGAAGTAAACAACTTTGTTTAAACAATGCAGTGAATTTTTACCTCAAGCAATTAAGATAAAAACCTCAAGTTTTTTCCTGTATATTAGAAGTACTCAATATGTGAGCAACAGCTTGCTCTGGAGAGATCAATTCTAAAGTCTAATTCTGACCAAACTTGAGCATCAGACGTCGCTAGTCTTCCGGAGCTCTTCCTTTTTCTTAAGCAACCACTCATTTTGAATTTTCAATGCCAATCGTATATTGATTTTATATTTGGAGGGGTTTTACGATATTTTGTACGAAAAATGACGAACATTTGCAGCAGATAGAGTCCTATTAAATTCCAACACACAGAAAGACTTTTCAGTGAGGCTATTTATTAACCATTTTCATCCAAATCACTAAACAGTGACTTTTGCCACATCGTTGGTATTGTTGACAACAGTCAGCTTTGTAGAAAAAAAACTTGTGTTTTCCAAACTATTGTTACCAACCGCAGCGATGTCGGACACGCAGTTTATGTTAAATTGACATGCAAAGTTGTTTACTTCTTTTGTGGACTCCCGGTATTTTGAAGCTTAAAGGTTATTTTACTCATGGTGATTACCACTGAAGTGGTGGAATTATAAATATGGTTTTAAATTACCTTTTCGCCGTCTCCAGTTCAATGTACAACCTACGTTGAACTGGAGGCAAAAAAAGTAATTTAAAACCATATCAAAGGTTATCTTGATACGAGTAATGTATTAATATTATATTTAAACAACTTTTCATAGTTTCGGTTGAGGTTATCTTGAATTGTTTTTAGAAAATGTTTTATATTATTGTTAAGTTTTATTAGACTCTAAAGCTGCAACTGCACTGGCTGAACATTCACCCAAAACTTGTTTGACAAGAATTAAAAAAAAAGTATTGATACCCAATTATCGACCATATGATTTATATTTGATAATTAATTTATATTACCCCATGAATGTTTTAGCAGGAATAGATTAAAACTTCAAATAATAATATTAGGGCGGCCTGATTCGCTTCACCTCTGCTCACTTCTCTCTATGTATAGTAAAACCATTAATTATATACTCTAGGTAGGTAAATCAGTGGCCAAAACATAGTGTAAGCCTAAGAAGTCAATGGTAATAAAAGTAGACCCGTTATTTATTAATGTTTCATTGTGTTGTATATGTTGAACTTTGTCTGTTAAAAAAATAACATTTTAGCGAATTTCCCTATTTTGAGGTAATCATACGTTTCCAGTAGCCAGTATCCATTAAAATAAAACTGGGATGCTGGAATAGGAACTTTCAAAGCCAGTTTCGCGGAGCTCTGGTTTAACTTCAAAACAAATATAAGCCTTTGTTACGCTCTGAACTTTTTCTTTACTTGTGCAAAATGTTTAAGAGTCTGTAGTACTTACGCCATTTCGGCGTTTTGTCCCATAACAACAATGTTAAATTTGAAACATTACTGTGAGTTTGTTTTTCGTCTGAAAATTACAAACTTGATGTCACTTTAAATGTTCCATAGTGTCTTTCATTTGACGTGATTAAAAATTAATTAAAAAAAAAATTATCCACTAGAATAATGAATAAAAAAGCAATGTATATGGTATTATCACCATTTTTAAACCATGTTAAACCATTTTTAGGACGTTTATTAAAATATTCATCCATGTCATATGAACCGCCATACCAATATGGTGACTATATTCAAGTTTCATATGAATCCGATGCAAGATTATTGAAATAAAGTGTTTCAAAGACACCTATAATTAACATTGTTCTTATGGGACTAAAAATCAAGATGGGGGAGGTACCGTACGTACTGCAGACTCTTAATTAATATATCCAGGGGTTTTCATGTACTGGAATCATGAATTAAAACATAAACATCCTAAGTTTCTCATTTGTAATGTTTAGTGAGTAGAATAAATACCATGAAACAAATGTTCGACAAATATTTTTCGGTGATCCTGTTTGCCCAGCACAGATGCGGCTGCAGAACAAAATTTCTATCTTTGTTTAAATATTATTCAAATATTTAATAATTGTTGGACTTGTTAAGTAATTATTAAATTTTCTTTAAGTTTTTATTGTTGTGTATCTTTAAACCATAGCATTATGCCTATAGTAAGGCGCACGAAAATAGTCTGATGGAAATTTTAACAGTTGTGTCCCACCTCACTCCCTCTGGCCATGAAATGTTGTCATTTGTTGTTATGTTGACCATATGTAATACAGTATAAACATATGTTTCAGAATAAATTTGGCTATAATGTGTCAACGCTCACTACATCATCTTAAGAGCATATTAATTTTTTTTTAAATTTTATGATAGAAGGAATTTTGGTCAACAATATTTAGAAATTATAATCTTATTCTGATAACTTCTGCCTTGAATTCTTGGAACAATTTTCAGTGGTGCCAAATTGTATTTTTCATTTCTAAGTTATAAAATTGTGTTTTATTTCTTAGCATAAGTAATACATTTATTGATCCATAATATTATGATCTCTTTATAAATTCCATTAAGTTGTACTTAAAAGTTGATTATTACAATTATTCACTAAATGTATTATTTTTTATATTCGTATAATTCCTATTCTTAAGATATTATAGATACGTCTTTGTTCTGTTCTAGATGATATCCTATGATTTAGTTATACAGTACAATCTCGTTCATCGGACTCGGCGACATCGGAACTCCGCTTCATCGGAACTGAAAATCTGGACATTATTAATTTTTTTTTCTTATGAAATAAATAATTTTTCTGTTTTGGCGCCTTCAATTTCCATTCCTTCTATCCGCACAACAGTGAAGTATCACATTTTGCATCAAAAGTCATCAGGCGTTTTTCAATATCTGTAAACATCGATGTGATTTACGAGGCCGTGGAGTATTCACACAAAAATAGAAAGAGGAAGGGGGCAGGAAGTGAACAATACATCCGCTTCGACCGCTTCCCAAACCGCCATTCGGCCTGTCTCGCGTCGCGACCTGTGTTACGTGGAAGTCAGTTGACTGCTGGAATATGAGAATAAAGATTTTGGATCTTTATTTCCTGCGTTGTTTTTATTCCTATAGGTTCATTGTTGCTACAGTATGTTCAAAGTTTGAGTGCCTTATTTTCATAAAATCTCTTGTGTTATCTTAAAAACAAGAGTCAATACAATCACGATAGGTCACCGTACGGGCGGAAATGATGACTCACGGCGGACTCCGCTTCATCGGAATTTTTTGACATCCGAACCGGCCGTCCGCCACATTAGTTCCGATGAACGAGAGTGTACTGTAATTTCAGTTTTATTTGACTCATTGATTCTTGTGTGCCGCTTTGCATTTTAAAATATGACCATTAATAAACTGTGATAATATACAAGAAACAATTAGTTTGAATTATTCAAAACTAGATTATTTTGCAGATTGTGTCTAGGATTGCTATGACCAGGCGTAAATTATGTAAGTGCTAAAAGTATATTTTACAATACTCTCAGCTAAATGTGCAGTCCCCACCATAGTTGGACTAAAGTTGCATTTCACAATGGATTAAACGCTTTCTCTCACAGTTTAATCTGTCCCTGCATAATCCAGCCTTCAGCTTCTGGATTGAAGATAGATATAGATTAAGACCCATATACATAACGAATTTTTCATTATAAATGCTTACAGCAAATACGTCAAGTCTGATATATTATTATTCAGAGATTAGTTAAAATATTTTGTTTCGTACCATTTTGTGTGTTAAAGTGTAATCCTGTCTGGCTACTGGTTCATGTTATTAATATTGTATAGTTATAACTATTGTATTCGGTTATTGTGTCGTTCATTATGTACCTAATTATTAAACTTAGCTCACTCAATATTATAATATGCCTTATAGTGTCAGTATTCTTATTTTCTCACATTATAGTGCCTTAACTTTACGTGTTTTTCCTAAAATGTATACTTATTGTCATTAAAATATGTTTCAACTTTCGAATCAAACTAAATTGTTTTTAACCTTATCAATTTATTGTTTTGCTATTTAAAAGTAGAGTTAGGAAATTTCCTCTTTAAAGTCCATATAAACCTCATATCTTATCCCAATATCTCTGAATTTTATTTATAGTTCACTTGTATTTGTTATGAATTATAATTAATAAACTATCGTTAAACCTAACTTGTTGGTATCTTTTATTCACAATGAATACTATTAGTGCAGGCGTTGCTCGACATCAAGCAATTTATTTAGATACAATGCAAAAGTTACATTTTGTTCTGAATCAATGAAATCCGACCAATCCAATATTGTGAATATCAGTGATCACCTAAAACTACAGCTGTACATTAACAGATGTTTAAAATGCTCAAACCAAATGCTCAAAGTTGGCTCAAACCAATCTCAATGTTATTCTAATGGAAACATTTCAAATTTAATTTGTGGATAGCGTTCTTATTTTAAACCCTATTCTCATAAATTTTTTTGCGGAAACAACTACATACCAAACCCTATCCAACGACACCAAAAACTTGAAAATTGGTTGAGAATTGTAGGAGTTCTCTACACAAAAAAACCCTTAGCGTATTAAATAAGTATAGATTCCTCGTTTTATATGGTTGCCATTAGGTAATTTACACAAAAATAATGTTATAGTACCAGGGGGACCGATCTTAAGCTCGGTAAAACTATTACTTTCGTCCTCACACAAAGCTCGTTCGCTCTGCTCACTCGCCCTCTTCAGATTTGAGGACGAGCTCGTTCGTTTCACTCACTCGCCAGGCCGAAGGGTGCTGCACTTTGGTATAATTTTCCTTTAAAGATATAACACATTGGTTTATATCTACAGTTATCAGCTTATTTTTGTTCAATTAATAAAATCTCCATAAGGATAACATGGAAACTTTGAAGGCTTCTAGCGCGAAAACCAGATTTTTCCCAGCTATGGGACCAACTCCAATCGATTTATGTTGGCCAAAACCCCCATATTCAATCAAAAAATAAAAAATCTTTGTAGCGAAAAAAAAACTTTGCCCGTACAAACGGAGCTTGTTTTAGAGTAAAAGATTACCATTATTGCTTTGGCTTTGACTGGTAATCCAAAATGGCACATTTTTATATAATCCTTTTTTTGGAATTTTTTTTCATTTTCATACAGTATAGTCCCGCTAATCCCTAAAGGACCTTTAAATAGAACAAGTCAAAATAAATTCAAAGCTCTACAGAAGACGCATAAATAATATTATCACAAGATTAAGATTTGGCCAAAAAGACAAAAGACTAAACCTGTAGTCTTAAACTGGGTTACGCAAGGTATTAAGATATCCAGTAAAAGAAAACGTGAATTACATTTGGAAGCAAAAACTAACGAAAATAATAACTTTTAAATTTATATCAAATCATACCAAAAGATTTTGGAAGGGTAGTAAAACTTGCTAAAGTAAGGGCAAATAGTCAGTACATTGAAAGAGCTGAAAATAAGTAAAAAGCTGCTTGGCAAGTTGTAAATAAAGAACTTGGTTATCGAGCTGAAACCAGAATAACTTTAAAAGATAATAATGATAGAGAAATGTGTAATCCCATATCAATAGCTACTGTTTTCAATAATTTCTTTACATAAGTATAAGTTAAAGCTTTAAATATTTAATTTAAAGAAAGCTACTGTCAAGGGAGTTCACAAATCTTTAAAACAAAATACCAATAATTAATATTGATTAACAAATTAACAATTAATAAAAGATAAAATTGTTATAATTAAGTTATAACATTTTTTCTATTAGTTTTCTTACAACACGCAAAAATTTTAAATTTGGTTATAGGTACTTCAAGTTTGGGTCAACTTCTTGACTTTATTTTGCGAGTGCACCAGCGAAGGTCGAGTTGTAAAAGTATAGTAAATAAAGTCGCTATATTTCATAATTCAAATGGTTTTGGAGAGTAACTTCTTGTAAAAAATGTATAGAATTGTTTATATTTAGTTTAGTGTATAAGTTAGTTTACTATATCCTAGTAACAACTATACAAGAAATTGACGCCATTCTGTATTTATACATTGTATGAATCATGAATAAAGAAAATTTGATTAATTGATTGATGGTTTAGGAGGTTAGAGCGCCAGGACAGTAAGCAAGAAGTTGTGGGTTCAAATCTAGGTATGGACATTATATTTTTGCTCTATTTAATTTAAATTTTTGAAATATATTGGTTAGAAGAAATGCACTTATATTTACATATGTGAAAATTAACTAAAGGGGTTATTTGCAAAATTGCTGAGCTAAGATGAGAAAAGTTGCCAATAATTATCCGAAACAACTTTATTGATAATTTGTCACATCAATTGGTCGCAACTTTGCATGACAACTTTGCCAATAACACTTTGCCCCCATATGAAACTAGATAAGTTGCCAATGCCAAACCTTTGCGGCAACTTTTCAGGTTTGCCATGACAATTTTGTTGCAAACTTTTTAATTTGTCATGGCAAATTAAAAAAAGTTGCTGCAATTTAATTTTGCTATCTGGGGTGTGGCGGAGCCCTAATGGAATTTTGCAAGAACGTTTCTTAGTGAGCATCTATGAGCGAAGAACGACGCCCGACGCCCATGCCCAATTTTAACATTGTAGGCACCATAGTTTTTACTTGGAGAAAGTATTGTTTTCGTAAAACACTTCGCATTAGTTTGATGATGTATATTTCCATTTTGGAGCCCCCTTTCCCCCTATAAATGTATATATTGAGAAAGTATTGGTTTCGTCAAAATTTTAAAATTTGAGTTGTTGGTAAATTTATCCGTTTTGGTGCCCTCTGAGTCCAAAAAAGTGGTTTTCGAGTGATGTCTGTGTGTGTGTGTGTCTGGATGTATACAGAGCTAGAGGATGCCCTAATGGTCCGATTTTGGTGAAATTTGGTATGTATTTCCAAACGCACAATAATTCCAGGCGTTTTTTTCATTTTTTTTGAATTTTTGATTTTTAAGGGTATTTTACCCCCAAAAACCCTCAAAAATCGTGAAAAATCCAAATTTCTAAAAAACGGCTCTAACGATTTTGATTAAAATTTTGTGGTTTATTAAGCTTAAAATGGTGAATAAAATGACACCACCCGCATCTCCGAGAAAATGCTCTTTCAAAAGTTATGGCGTAGTAAGTGTTTCAAAAATCAATTTTTTGAATTTTCAAAATAGCTGTTATTTTGAAATAAATTTTACTTATCACCATTAAATCAAGCTCAAAAAACTAAATAATCCAGTATTTAAAATTTTTGCTCTATGTCAAGTAATTGCGGAGAAAATTCAATTTTTCGTTTATCGGTAAACGCAGTACGTTGTTAAAAGTCAAAGACGCGCGTAGGGTCAAACTCGCGCTGCTCAGCTGGTAGCTATCCGACTGAGTCATCAAGACATTTATGTTTGAAGCTTTTTAACATCTTTTTTTATATTGTTGGGAGAAAGTATGTGTCAGTTAACTGATACCGTTTATTTAGATTCGTTGTTGCTTTGGTTTGTATAAAAAATTATTGGCCATAATAATAGCATCAGATAGAAATTTCGATGTCCTGTCGGGCGGAGACATGCCGACCTGCGTCTGCGTCGGAATTTTTCAAAACCGTTTCTTAGTGAGCGTTTTTGAGCAAAGAGGAACGTCCATGCCAAATTTCAACCCTCTATACCTACTGTATATGGTTATGGAGATACTCTGATACATGAGTGAGTGGTATTTGACAAATATGTAGTAGATTGTATTGAATATGTTTGATCCGTTGGAAGTAAATGAATAAATAAATAAATAATGTATGATAGTATATTTTGTCGTCTGGTGGTGCCCTGAATTTCTTACATTTTATTAGCGTACGGTACAGTCTTGTGAGATGGCCGTGATACAGTTAGTTATAAATTATTATAATTCTTACTCTATGTTCCCTCTTTCCCGTCTCCAGCTACACACACACGGAACGGAACCGATTGCATGACTTACATTTTATTGAGAAGTTGTCAAATTGTGTAGGTTATAATATTAACATTTAGTTTACTTAATTTTCTTGCAAACACGTTAAATACACAAAGATGGGCGATAGAGATGATCTTATTTCACAATTCACTGGAATCACAGGTCTTGATGCTGATAGAGCAAAATTTTATCTCGAATCTTCAGCATGGCAGTTGGATGTGAGTATAATCCTTTCATTACCATAGTATTTGAAAAGAAAAAAAACTAGGTTATTAAGCTCACATTGTTAAAGCTTGAGTATTTTCAGGTGCGAAATAGATTTATATAAAATCCACTTGTATGGGACTCATTCCAATCGAGCCTAGGCCTATCCCACAAAATTAGTTATATAGACCCTAGCCTACTTATTGTAAACCTTAAAAAACTGTTTTTAGAACAACACAGTCAAAGTTAGCGCCGTGTGCCCGGGCTCAAGTAGCAGGGTGTCTAAGTTACTGGTTAAGTTACTGAAGTCGCCGAAAGGCACTTCACTGTGGCCGGTAATTATTGAGTTTACCATCGGAAAATGGAAATTTTTTTTGAAATGTCGAAAATTTCACGCTGATTCCGAAAAGGATAATTTTTTCCCGTGGAAAACCCCGGAAAATCGAAAAAACTGGAAATGACTTTTTACTTTGAATTTATCGGTGTGGGTATTCAAATGAACCGGAATGTTAAGCTAATCATGAGTATGTAAAAGTTATTTCGATCCGAATTTAAATAAGCTGGAAAATGCAGAAAAAGTGTGAGAAAAGCTATACAAGATGAACTAGGCCTATTTTTAAAGTAGCCTACAGTATATCATGTGGGTACTCAAATTACGCGGAATTTCATGTAGAATATGAATATGTCTGTATTAATTGAATATACAACAAATTAATAGGCCTACTGGTGCTCAATAAAGATAAAAAAACTTAGAAAACAAAAACACACTGAAACTTACATAAATGAAGCACTAAGTAACAATGTTATAAATGGTTGTTATTTAAAATAAATTATTTGATATTAGGTGGTACTATATACATTACATTTTAACATACCATAACCTAATTAGGAAACCTGACCTTATAACCTAACGTAAACCAACCTAACTTAACCTAACCTAACCATCATGTATGTGGGTACAACTATGCAACATTTTATGTAAAATGAGAATATATACTTATTTATGGAATAAAATACATATAGTCATATACACACGATGGTTAAGTTAGGTTGGGTTAGGTTAAGTTAGGTTGGTTTAACCCTTCGAGCGTTATTCGTCGATTTTTCGGCCCAGCTTTTCGACCTCCAAGCTTTTGAGTCGATTTTTCAACTCTTTGAAAACGCAACGTAACTTTATAGGCCTAGTGAATGACAAAAACGGACTCATGAACGCTACCGTCGTTACCGGGAGGTTCTAGGCTATCCAAAAACACCCATTTCACATGATTGGTTGTTCGTAATATGCAATGAAACATCTGGGAAAAACGGTTACGATCTGCTAACTTTGTAAACAATGAAATAAATTTTTTGCCAATTGTTTTAAGGTTATAAATGATTAAAAGTGTTACTAATACTGTTAATTTACATTATTGGAATATATTAATATGTTTTATCTAGTTTATAACCATAAATATGAGTAGGAATTATTAGTATAATATTCCTAGCTTGATTTTACATGTGTTCTTGTGGGATTAGGGTAAGTACCAAGGACATATTTAGTTTTATTCAACATACATTTTTTTTTCAAATGTTTCTATCCTAGGCCTATATTAGTTATATACTTTCTTGAACAGCATACAATTATAAACAAAATGTATATCTTGGAATTTTGACTATGTGTTTCTAAAATTGTTTTTGGGGAGAGCAAAGTTACATATTATATTTTTGTTGTATTTTTTTAATTTTTAAACTATAGCCCAATTTTGGTAACAATAAGTAATGGTGATAATTTTTGTATTTTTAGATTGTCCATTTTATCTGCTTTCATATAATTTATGTACATTTATAGTGCTAGGTCATAAAATAGGTTGATGACAGTTTAAAAATCACCTGGTTTTTGTATTTACTTTGTTAAGGATCAGTCCTTCACTGTGAAGTTCTTGGTCCCCCTCTTTTGCTTGGTGTTATACATTGTTTTACTGTAATGTAAAACTTAATTGTGCATATTTCAGCAGCAAAATTGCTGTTGACAAAAGATATTTTGAATTTATAACTAGGTCTAATAGGCTAAAACTTGGATTGTTTGAAAGTCAAGAGCCTAATTAACATTCTTTGTGAAACCAGGCGTTCATGTTTTGATTAAAGGTCGCTTTAACTAGCTACTACGACACTAATGAAGGTGAAGGAAATGACGATGTTCAAGTGGTGGGGGGTGATGATGACATTGAAGAGATAACACCTCCCTCCCCTCCTGCTGCTGCCCAAAGGCCTGGTGAGCCGGAGTCCCAGAAACCCAAATCTCGACCTGGAGTGCCTAGGTAGGTGTAAATAAGTCATTGTGTTCAAACTCTTAAGGAGTAGATTAAAAAATTACAATCTTAGCATATATAAGAAATCATTTTGTGACGTTTCAAAATTTTACATAGGACTCAATCTTTGTAAGATGAACTAAACTTAAGTTTTTATTTTTGTGGAGAATATATATATATATATATATATATATATATATATAATTTTAATTTTAAAACACACTAGCCATTCTCTAGAGAATCTTAGATATTTTTGAGACTAAATTAAAAGTAACTTATATTCATAAGGGATGAACAATGTGTGAGACTTGATTTTGTTACCGTACTGTGTATTTATTTATTTATTTATTTCCAACGGCAAGCATCCAATTACAAAATACGCAATACATGCAAAATATACAATACATACAAAATATACAATACATGCAAGATGGTAAAGAAATCATTACATACATTTCAATACCGGTACTTCATTACAGTAGGATAATACTTAATAGCCTAGACTTACATAAATAGACATAACTAATAACCCATGTGTAGTTTACCCATTACTCAATAACTTTCATCTCATTTTGATGTCCTAATGAAAATTTTTTTTGAGAATAACTTCTAAAGTTATGCAGAAACTTAACCTTATCTATATTTTATTGGATTGGTAGGATTATCGCATTTGTTTGCGTGAGAGGTTTCCTTCTATCCACTCTCATCTGATTTGCTTCCCTCTATAGGAGCCATCAAAAGCATCTTTTGTGATGTGTAGGGTTATATCTTGCCAGGTGTTTTCAGTGTGTCATGTCATGTTGTTAACAGTAGCCGAGTGGCAACTCTGAGTAGCCTACAGGCGGCGGCTGCGGCGGCCAACAGCTCCGACGAAGAGGAAGGTCAGGCGTTCTACGCCGGTGGCTCTGAGCACAGTGGTCAACAGGTGCTTGGCCCCGGGAAGAAGAAGAAAGACATTGTCGCTGAGATGTTCAAATCTGTACAGGAGTAAGTTTAACTCATTGATACTTAGCTTTAAGTGTAAGAGTAAGAGTAAGTCTCAATAAAATAGTGGGATTTTGACTCTGAACTTGAGAGTTTATTGTCTGAACATCTCTAAAAATGTTCTATATTAGTTTTTGTAGAGTTGTGATGTCCTGAGAAAGCTTAAGTACAGTACTTAGATCAATGTCAGGAAGTATTAGTGATTGTTAGGGATGGTAGGATTGCTTACTGATGATCCACATTAGAATCCAAATTTTAACTGGCTGGGTAGCTGAGTGGCTTTAGTGCTTGCCTTTGAATTCAAAGGTTGCTGGTTCGAACCTGAGAAAAAAAATAATAGCTTTTTAAAGGTTCGATTCCGTATCCAGTTGCAATTGTCATTGGGCTATATTAATCATTGATGCTTTCTAACAAATGGTCGATGTTAAATAGTAACAAGACTGGAGTTTGGACTGTGCCCCGTCAAAATTTTATCACTGGTGTAGAGAGATAAAAATACAGTTTAGTTCTTAGCTACTATATTTAAGTGTTCAGTTACAGAAATTTACATGCGCTAATAATAAAATGCTTCTTCTAAAACATGGAAAAACATTCAATCCCCCTACATATTCTCCTATACGGTAGGTCTAATTTTCTAAAAAACCATTTTTTTCTTTTTGCTTTCAACAAGCTTGACCTGCTTAGATTAGCGTGATCCACTCACTGGAGTGGACTGTAACTCCACTGGAGTTTGTTTTTCCTTCTTATTGGTTTTTCATCCTGGTGGCTAACCTTATATGACAGTTTCTGGTATTAAACATAGGCTATAAAATTCAATATTAGATTACATCCTATTTTTGAAATTACACATAATTAGGCTAAATGTATGTAACTAGTTAGTCACTCTTAAGATTTAGGATACATCTATTGGGATGGGTTATTGGCAAATTTAGGACTTTGAGATCGGGTAGGTTACACTAGGTTTAAGTAAATAAAGTAAGTAAAAAGTTGAAAATCTAGGTTTTTGGTCCTGAAAACCTGTAAAAAATTAGATTTTAAAAGTATTTTACAAAACAAAAATTTATTTAGAATAAGAAAAAGGATTGTTAGGCTACTTTTTTGGTTGAGAATTTTTAGAAAAGTGGCTTAAAAAAGCCGGGAATTTCATTTGTGAAATATAGTAGACACCCTGTGAATCATACTATTGTGTTCTGTACCTAATTGGTGGTCCAATTCCCATTGATAGGTATAGAATGCAATGAAACCCTTTGGCTGCCAGAAGCCATTTTGTATTACCTACCCCAAAGTGCCGTGTGTTTTCTCAATCTGTCCCAAGAGTGCTGGACTGTTTCTGCCAATGTCACAATTAAAAATACAAAAAAAAATTTGCTAGGCCTATATTTTGATATTATACAAACAATATATAAATTCTCGCATCTTGTGACTAAATTTTGTTGGATGGAAGAAGAAGATCGGAGTGCTCGTTCGGTCGCTATGACACTTTATCAAACAAAGCATCAGGCTGATGAGATCGGCCGCTGGCAGTACTCGCGTCTAAGTGGCAAACCGATTACATCAGCTTTAATGGAATTATGAGCCGATTTAATCGGCTTTTGGCAGATAAATGGTTAAGTCAGTACCTTATTCTCGCTGAGGTTAGTAATTAGTCTTATCAGATTTTCCCCTTTCCCCCAGACACGGTGCGGAAGTGGTTGATCCTCGCAACCCTGGAAGCAGCAAGAGGCCAAGCACTTTCTCCGGCACGGGCTACCGGCTCGGACAGTCATCAAATGACACCGAAGGTAAATTGATAGTTGAGTCATTCTGTTGAAAGATATTAGCCTTGCTTAGCAGAACGCGCCATGACATAAACTTACTCTAAACCCTCTTATATCCAAACATGACGGGACTGACTGTTTGTGACACAAAACAAAGCTTAGTGTATATGAAACACTCTTGAGGCTCACCAACATAGCCTTTGTGTGTATAACAATGCTTGGATGTCGGATATGAGAGGTTCTTTTTTTATTTGTTCTGCTTGTCCCAAATACAGTGGAAACTTGATAAATCAAATCCCAAGGGGAACGGGGAAATTTCAAATTATCGAGTACTTCAAATAATTAAGGTTCGATTTGTCAAGGTTTATCCTCCCAAAAATTGGAATAATAGAGCCGTGCAATTCAGTATATAGGCAATAATAAACCTTAGGAGAATTGATTGCCCGTTTAAAATACGGTGTTTTTGTACATTGTGTGTTGTACAGTATTGCAATAGATCACAATGCAATTATAAAATTTAATACTAAAAAATGGAAGAAGTACTGTAGTTAGTTTCATTTTCAAACTGCTTTTTTGTTGAACCTGCTCTACTGCTCAGAGCCAGTTTCAAGATTATAGAGAATGGAATGAAGTAAATAAAAAAAATGACTCACTGGCAGAATTGAGTCCTCCCAGGTTTTTTCCCCTCGGCTACTTCCTGTCTATTATTAGAACGGGCTCTGTTCTCTAATCACTAAGTGTATTTACTTTTACTGTACAATGAATAATCGGCAATTTGATTCAGTATCTCACAGAGGTCTGTAAAAACGAATGTTACCATCATATTAAAAGTTAAGACTAAAGTAGCCTAAATTATCTTTAAATCACTTAAAAAAAGGAAGCACTTTTTTACTGGTACTCTAAAACTGTCCAGGAAATAAATAATACCTCTAAATTTTTCTCAAGACTGAGTTCGACCGCAATAGGAGCAGAAGTTGGACAGAATAAAAGGTTGGAATTTCCTGTGGAAACACGACCTGCTTTTAGTGGCTAGTTATGACCCTTAACCATCCAATAATTCTTTCTCATTAAGGTTAATCTTTTATTTAGAATATTTTATGATCATTACGGCATGTATCCTATGTTTCAGTGGTCGCTCTGCCCTCTGCGCGGCGCGAGTCTCACACGGAAGTGACGCTGAAGCTGTGGAAGGAAGGGTTCAGCGTGGACGACGGCCCGATCCGGGAGTACGCCGACCCCGCCAACCGCGAGTTCCTGGATTACGTCCGGAGGGGGTGAGTTCAATCGGCATAATGATTTGTTAGTAGGGAATATTCAGTTGGTTAACACTATAAACAGTATGTAAAACCAGTGGTGATGAAATCGGAATTGAGTATGTCACCAGCCGAGATCTGTTGAATTTGATGCCACCCTTATAAAAGAAAATTAGGCCTAACGTAGAAGTAATATAAACCATGTGATCAAAACCAATGACACACTTAAGCCTCTTAATATGGGAAAATTCGCTAAATAATGGAAAAAATAATTCATGTGTTAAGTTTTGATTATGGTTGTCTGTTAGCATGTTAGCGGAAACTATATACTAAATTTAAGATAGTATGAAGTAATGTACTCTATGGGAATTGCAGAAGTCAAGATATGTTGACATGTTCAATATTAATATAGGCCTACAGTAGATATAATTGAATTATATAAAATAAAATATAATCAAATTGGAGTACAGTTATAAGTCTCATGGAATGCTTTCCATTTAATGTTTTTGAGACATTCTAAGTGAATTTTTCTTGGTAAAGAAATATAAGAAAATAAACAACAATGACCAAATATGTTTTCATGGTAACACCTTTGATCTTGGCTGGGATCCCCATTAAAAAACAGCTAATTTTTGTGGCTTAAATAAAAGGAAAAAGTTTTCAAAGAGTCTCAGCTTCCCTAATCCAAAGGTTTTACACGAACAGGAAGTAGATTCTTTCCAGGTGAGCAAGCGCGTAGTGCTCACCAGCAGGTTTTCAAGTGCCAAAGGTCCCAGTAAAGACTCTTCAGAGGTCCCCAAGACCACTTGAGAGGGTTTTCATCTTCAAGGGAATATTTCTCTGAGTGCTACAGAGTCTCAAACGCCAAGGTTGAATAAGCAGCCCCAGGAAAAAGAGTCCAAACGAAGGTATCCAATTACAGGAGAGTCACCCGAAGGCATCCTGCCTATAGGATTCTGTCAAAATACTGCTGTTGTTCTGTCTGGCTTGTAACCTTATTTTTTGGGTCATAATCGAACCCATTATTACTATTTGATGTACTATATTATTTTAATGTGTTATATTAAAAATAAATTATTACAGGATAGGCCTAATTGAATCACTCAAAACTGTTATAAAATAATTATCAAAATTAATCAAATAACAAAAGTGGTCTAATCTTATGGAACTTGTTAGCCTCCGGGAAATTTTGCCTGGAAAATATTTCTTCGATATTGATTTATCATGAATAAAAATCATTGATTATGAGAATAACCACAATTAAGTTATTAATCAAACTTAACTTGTTAATTGCAAGAGAGATTTTATGAGATTTATCAAATAATAAATCTTAATTATAAATATTTACTATATTTTATCTATATTTATTTAATACGTTAAAGGTATATATATATATATTTTTTTTTTGTAATAATTGTAATTCTACTATTTTTAACCGATTTTCAGCTTTTTTGTGTTGTTGGATAAGGCTTGGTCTGTAGTTGTTTCCACAAAAAATTGGTGAGAATCGGAAATAGAATCAGCATAAAAATCAGAATAAAAGAGTTTTATTGTCTTTAAGCACACATGCTATTGACCAAATCACAATAAAATAATTCTAGTCATTGAGTCGTTTGTACATAAGTTAGTGCATAAAACTTGGATTACTAAATACAAAATCTATAAAGAAAAATAATAAATTGTCGTAAATAAATTACAATTTATACTTTATAAGAAGGTTAAAAAAAATTAAAGAACTAGTATTACAAATCAAATAGTCCTCTACATCAGTGTTTCCCAACCTTTTGGTGCCCGCGTACCACCTGAGGCTTTTCAATTTTTTGGCGTGCTACCCAAACTCATACATAACCTCCCTCCCTCCCCGCCTTACAAATACAGCCGGAGAGAGCCTAGGTTATTGTTTTCCTTTAAATACATTTCATTATAGGTCCCTAACTAGTAGGCCTAGTCTGAGAAAAAAAAAAAAAACTCACATTTAAAACAAAATTAATTTTAAAATTTCTATTTTAATTGGAAAAAAATTAGAAATTGGTATGAACATTTTATTTCAAAGCTATTCAAATATTACTGTGATGATTAATTAACGTAAGTAGGTCTATATTATGTTTTCCACTTTGAAACTAAAAATCTCTAGCTGCAGGCTTTATAAACAAAGTTTCATAGTGCCTACAAAGCAATTGAAACAAATTGTTTAAAATACACACTTACAGCGAAAAAGGTTATTTTGCATTTCTACAAAAGTAACTAAAACAATAAAAATACAAAATTATCAAACAAATAAATAATATTAATAGCAAAAGAGGTTGTTAAAGGGAAACTTGCTTTTATTTCTTGCTCAGCAAATATTCCCTTTCAAGGGACTGATTAATAATCAGGACTGATTTTACACATGCAAAAATAATGTTCACTTCAATAAGGTAAATAGACAAGGTAATAGGCCTAATTCAAGGGTTCAGACTGGTACTGGACACAAATCATTATTCATTAGTATTAATATGCTCGGAAAAGGGAGTCTTAACTTAAAATAATTTAACTTGTTAAGTTGGTACAAAATTGCTTTAGTAAGGAAGAGGTAAAGCTACCTATCGGAGTATCTCAATTTATGTGTAAAAGCGTAGTAACGCTGAACTGAGCTGACCAAAATGGATGTCAGCATCACGTAATTCAAAAGTGCTTTTCTTATTTTTCTTGTATTTAACTTTTTTCTTCCCTTGTCTCTCGCGTACCACCGGTTGAGAAACACTGCTCTACATTGTAATACACTTTCATTGAGCCATTTTTCTAAAACAATTTTAAATCCATTTAAATTTACTTCCCAAGCTTTTCCAGGCAATTTGTTAAAGAAATTAAGTTTCATAAACAAGTGTCTGCCTCTAATTTTCTCTAATCCAATAGATGGCAGTTCTAAAAAATATTTTTTCCTGGTAAAGTGGGCACATAACGGTATATCTTGTCACAAAATTATTTAGAGATTGTTTACATCATCTAAACAACATGTAGAGAGAAGGCAATGTCATGATTTTTACTTCTCTGAATATTGGCGAACAACTTTCTCTATCTGCAACATTGTTTATAACCCTAAGGGCCTTTAACTGCCTTTTTGAATTACTACTACCATTGACTATGTACACTAACGTGAATAGACTTCTCATCCAATGCATTTAGTTTGATAACAAAATTTGGAAGTTTCGTGTACGCAGCACCAGAATTGCTGCAATCGATGTTGTTATTATTTAGCTAGATTTACAGTGCTTCAAAAACATTTCATCACAACATAAAAAAACCTCCGTTATAAAATGTTTCATCCTTAATTGAGAAGAGTGGTAGTACTGATTTGCCTATCATATGACTCTTGCACTTCCATGTACGCCGCTGAAGATCGTGCCACTGTATATTGGCTTCAAACACGCCTATCCTATGAGTCATATAGTCAATGCTACTTCTACCCCTAAGAGTAATTCCATATCTCAAATGTGAATGAAAAAATGTGCAATAAGCAGATTATAATCTACACAGCCCTTCAATTTTCGCAAAAGATAAGTATCTCACTTAGTGCTAACTAAGAGCTAACTTGGTGCACAAATTATTTACATTGCATTTTCAGCTTTATTTACTATCTAAATGTAATCCTAATAATTTATATTACTTTTGTAGCCAACAATGTCTTGGTTCAAAGAAAAAGTTAAACTTTCAGTCTTACATTGATTTACCAACAACTCATTATCTTAAAACCATTGAGATGCTAAGTCCATACAGTTTTCTTTTTCTAAAATTAGACTTAAAATAAAGTTGCTATCCTTCATTGAAATTTGAAATTTCCTATTAAAGTAACATTGGTATTAATTAGGTGGAGTATTTTGAACATCAGTTGATGTATAGCTCTAAGTAAGTGTAGTTTAGGGTGATTACTGATAACCACAATATTGGATTGGTAAAATGATTTAATTTTAACAATGACATGTGACTGTCCAAGTTAAACTGCTCAATTTTGAGCAAAAAATACACTGGTAGGAGTTATTTGATTATACAGTACACTCTCGTTCATCGGAACTAATGTGGCGGACGGCCGGTTCGGATGTAAAAAAATTCCGATGAAGCGGAGTCCGTCGTGAGTCATCATTTCCGCACGTACGGTGACCAATCGTGATTGTATTCACTCTTGTTTTTAAGATAACACAAGAGATTTTATGAATATAAGGCACTCAAACTTTGAACATGGTAACAATGAACCTATAGGAATAAAAACAACGCAGCAAATAAAGATCCAAAAGCTTTATTCTCATATTCCATATTCATATTCTACCCATATTCTAGCAGTCAACTGACTTCCATGTAACACAGGTGCAGTCGCGACGCGAGACAGACTGAATGACAGTTTGGGAAGCGGTCGAAACGGATGTTCACTTCCTGCCCCCTTCCTCTTTCTATTTTTTTGTGAATACTCCACGGCCTCGTAAATCACATCGATGGGTACAGATTATGGAAAACGCCTGATGACGTTTGATGCCAAATGTAATACTTCACTGTTGTGCGGATAGAACGAATGGAAATTGAAGGCGCTAAAACGGAAAAAATTATGTATTTTGTAAGAAAAAAAAATAATGATATCCAGATTTTCAGTTCCAATGAAGCGGAGTTCCGATGTCGCCGAGTCCGATGAACGAGAGTGTACTGTATTAATTGAAAATGTCCTCAGTTTTACAACATTAAAAAGGTACAAATCTAAGCTGTGGATGCATTATAGAAAAGTTTACATGAATCCTGACCAATGTAAGATGGCAACTTTAACCCCTGTGTAAATTTCATCACCAAAATATTTAGTGATTCAGATTTAATAATTTATTTGGATAAGAATTCATTGAAAATTCCAAAGCAGAATTAGTTGACAAACTCGTTCATTGTTAATTGATTACTTAATTGATGGAGATAAATTGATGACACAAAAACTTTGTGTTGAAATAAACAAATTTTCTTATTGCTTGGTGGACACCCTGCGAACAATAAAGTTAAAAAGATTCTTAAAAAATTTTGAGTGAAAGCCCTACACATGATTCAGTTTCAGCTTTATGCCCCCCTCCAAACGACAAACCAGATATAAATCTATAAACACTGTAAAATTTGGGGCCTAACAACTCTTCAGATGGAAATATGTAAAAAATTTCAGCATAACGGCCTCTTCAAATGACAGACGGCTGGCTATAAATATATTAACACTGTAAAATTTGAGGCCAAACTACTCTGCAGGTGGAAATATGTTAAAAATTTCAGCAAAAAGGCCCCCTTCAAATTTATTTATTTATTTATTTATTTATTTGGAGATAATACAGAACGGTTACAAACATGTGTATTTTAGCATTGCTGCAAAAGCCTCTTTAGGCTTGTCTGCAGCTCAAAAAATTTCAGAATATTTATAACTTATATAACATAGAGTCAGTAGTAGATATATCCTTACCCTTTAAAGCTAGAAAACTTACACAAAAAACAGAACAACACCATTCATATTCATATTCATTCATATTCATAAATTCTTTATTCACAAATTGTACATGGTACAAGAATAGTGTCAAGTGTTTAACAAAATAAAACAAATCAGAAATTATAAAAAACTATTCCCTAAGTAATAATTCTAAATCAAAATGAATTCTTTTTATTTCTTATAATATTTTCTCATAGAGCTGGTGGATCAGTTGAGCCTCATATCAAAAAACTCTTGAAAAGAGTAAAGTGGAATTTTCAATAAGTAATCCTTTAACCCTTTTTTAAAATTGTATTCATCAACCTCCACAATGAACTTTCGTGGGAGGTGATGAAGAAATTTAGTTCCTAAAAAAAAACGTTTTCTTTTTAAAAAATTCCAAATTATGTTTTTCAATCTTACGATTTAAGCGGGTGTTATACGAATGATTTGAATTTTGTAACAGAGGGTTAGCAAATTTTTTGACAAAGTTTACAGTTTCAAGGATAATCAACCCATAAACAGTCAAAATTCCCAGATTTGTGAATTCTTCCGTAGTTTTTAAATTCAGCATGGTTCTAATAGCTCTTTTTTGTTGAAGAAGTAATTTGTCCAAATTCTTTTTTGGTGTTGCACCATATATGCCAATCCCGTAAGACAAATAAGAATGAATCATTGAGAAATATATTATTTTTAAAGTTTCCAAGCTACAAAATTTTGCCATTTGTTTTAAAGCAAAGATACCAGAGGAAATTCTACCAACAACATGGGTTACATGGTTGTCCCAGCTTAAATTTTCATCAATGATTAGGCCCAAAAATTTTGTTTCTTGAACTTGGTCAAGAGAATCTTCATCCAAAAGAATCTGTGGTGAATTATGATTTACTGATTTTTTTGTCGAAAATAAAATAAATTTTGATTTATTTGAATTTAGTAGAAGATTTTTACCATTTAAAAAGTCTTTAATCATTGCTAAACCCAAAAACGATGAAATTTCAACATTTTCTATTGATTGCCCTGAAAATAGAATGTTTGAGTCGTCAGCATATAAACAAACTTTACTGCTTCCATCATGTAAGGGTGGAAGAACTCTTGGAAGACCCTTTACATAGCAAAGAAAGAGTAAAGGTCCCAAAATGGACCCTTGTGGGACACCATGTTTTATTGGTTTTAGTTTTGAGCACATTTTAATTATATATTTGGTGTTAAGTTTAGGTGTGAAGTTATCTGAAATATGCTCCACTTCTACACATTGTAGTCTGCCCGATAAGTAAGACTCAAACCATTTGAGTTCTTTACCTCTAACTCCCAGATTACTTAAAGTTGTTATCAATTTATTGTGGGAGACACTGTCAAAAGCTCTTGACAGATCAAGAAAAATGCCAATTACTTTTTCTTTTTTGTCTATTGCATCAATTATTGATTGAATAAAATTCACCCCTGCCGTTATGGTAGACTTTCCTCCTCTAAAACCATGCTGTTCTTTTTCCAATAAGTTATTATTTTCCAAATAATTAGAAAATTGATTGTAAACCACTCTTTCAAATAATTTGGAGAAAGCTGGAAGTAAAGATATGGGCCGGTAACACGAAGGTTCTGTACGGTCCCCTTTTTTGAATAACGGAATTACTTTTGCAATTTTTAATTTGTGAGGAAAAATTCCGGTTATTAGAGAGGAGTTGATTAAATGAGTGAGAGGCTCTAAAATAAATGGAAGTGATTTTTTTATCATATTCATTGGAATTTCATCGTAGCCGGAGGAAAACTTGTTTTTCATAGAAAGAATTACTTCCTTCATTTCAATTTGGGAAATTTGCTCAAATCGAAAAACCGGACTATTGAAAGGTGATTGATTGTTGTTGTATGAGTTGATAGGACCTCCGTCTTTTATGTTTGGTAGGATCAACTGATCCACAGCTGTCACAAAAAAGTCATTTAGAATGTCACTTACATCTTTAGGGTCACTAACTAAATTGCCATTTTTATTAACTCTAATATTATCTTTAACATATGACTGTTCATTCAACTCAGATCTAATTACATTCCATGTAGCTTTTGTTTTATTTGTAGATGACTGAATTTTTTCATCAAAAATATTTTTTTTCTTGTTAAGTATTAAGTACCAGGGGGACCGAGCTTAAGCTCGGTAAAATTATTACTTTCGTTCTCACACAAAGCTCGTTCGCTCTGCTCACTCGCCCTTTTCCGTTTTAAAGACGAGCTCGTACGCTACGCTCACTCGCCAGGCCAACGGTTGCTGCACTTTGGTATAACTACAGAAAAAAGATGTAACACATTGGTTTAAATATCTACAGTTATCAGCTCATTTTTGTTCAATTAATAAAATCTCCATAAGGATAACATGGAAACTTTGGAGGGCTCTAGCGTGAAAACCGGATTTTTCCCAACTATGGGACCAGCTCCAATCGATTTCTGGTGGCCAAAACCCCCATATTCCAAAATTTGAAGGAAATCGTCGGAGCCGTTTTTGAGATAATTGTGCAAGCAAGCAAGCAAACAAGCAAACATTGCTCGTATAAGAGTATAGGATTTTTTTAATTCTTTCTTCTTTTCTTTGATTTTTAACCTTATGCTAATGTCTTTTGATTTTCTACACGATTTCTCAAGAGAAATTATTTGTTCTTTTATTGAATGTATGTCGTTATTCCAGCCACATCTCATTTTTTTCCTACAAGAAACATACATTTTAGGAAAATTAGAATTAAAATAATGTAAAAAAATCGAAATGAAGACATCATACTTAAACTCTACAGCTGTACTGAACAGTTCATCCCAAGATTCTTTTGATACCGTAAGTCCTTCAAAAACAAATTGATACTTCTATCATTTATTTTTCTACAATATTTTTTTAGATTTATTTCAGATTGATGCCTTGTATTAAGAATTTCTAATATTTGGCTGTCATGATCTGAGACCATAGTTATCATGTTACTGATAATTCTTTTTTTGTAATATTTGTTATAAAGTTATCTATGGCTGTCTCTGTTGTGTCCGTAACTCTTGTCGGAAAGTCAACTAAATATTTTAAATTAAACATTTTTAAAATATTTGTAAATTTAAAATAACAAGAATCCTTAATAAGTACATTAATGTTTAGATCTCCAGTAATAATTACATTTTCATATTTTTTAGTTAAAATGTTACACAAAATTTCAAGTTTGTCAAGAAATGAATTTAATAAACAAGATTTTGGAGCTCTATATATACATACCAATATAAAAGAAAATTTATTTACTGTAATTAGAGAGAGACTGCACTCAAATTCTTTTTCAGTCTGAAGGTTTTCTATGGCTGGAATCAAAACTTTTTTGCTTTTAATATTATTTTTTACCATAATTAAGACTCCTCCACCTGTATGTTTTGAACGTGTGTAAAATGAACATTTTTTGTAATTTGGCATTGTAGAACATATCAAAATACTGTTAAGAATATGTAAGATGTAAATGACAGACGGATATGAATATATTAACACTGTAAAATTTGGGGCCGAAGAACTCTTCAAATAGATATAAGATTAACAATGCAGGAACATTAAGGCACACTGGAAACAACTACATATAGATACAAATTATAAAACAAGAAACATTTGGGTTCCTGGTCGTCCATTCAACCGCTCATCCACCAATCAAAGAAGATGGATTCGTAATTTATACAGTATACTTGCAGATACTGTACTTAACACAGACTTGTAGGCTTACTTAAAACATTACAGTAAACAGTGCGGATAGACTGTTACTGATTAACAGTAACATTATCTTTATGTTTTCTGTTTATTGATTAACTGGTCTCAAGAGTTAATTTTGTCTCAAGATACAATGCATAGTTTGGCGTGTTCATAGGCAAATGAAATAACTTTTCATGAAATAACGAAAAACTCCTTCTATTTTTCTACTTTTATTTATAACACACATTAACAAATAATAGTGATTTCATACACAATTTCCAGAATTACAAATTACATTAATATCACATGTTATATGGCACATAGTTACTGTAGTCTGGAGTATCCCACAATTTCATCGGCACTATTTCATCATCCCACAATTTAGTCCTTGCGACACTTCACTTGCGACAGTGGCAGACGCCGTCGCGGCACCGTCCGCCCCGGAAGCCGCGTCTGAGTGCGAGGCAGTGCGCGGCGCACGCAGCGTGGTTGACGGAGTTGCCGTTGAACGAGAAACTGAGCAGGTCGCAAGTGGTCCTCGGGAGACGGACGCCGGTCATGTCTGGAACATGGGCAGATATTGCAAAGTGGGATAAAGAAAATGTGATTTAGAATTGTAATGAAAATCATAATTATATCAATATAAAAGAAGGTGGTTTTTATATTGTAAATTAAAAATAATGAATCGTTGCCTGTTGATACTTGACGTAAGTAGCTCCATCCATAGTGATGGAGTGTAGCGCTAGGCAGATGGTGAGCGAAACACGTATAAAATGTACTTTGTTAATTGCTATTTCCTATCAATTGATCATCTGATTTACAGGGTTAAGTAACTAAAGTGCAGTACTGATAAATTTAACACTCAAAACTTATTTATTTTCTTCCATTAACTACAAAATTGTGCAGTTTAAATAGTATAAAACTAACTATTAATTTGTTATGAAATTGAAAGCGTTTGAAATGAACTTACTATAAAATTTGAAAATGTGATTTTTTTTTTAAATTTAAGAAGGTAAGATAATGTTAATGGAAGTAAAATCTTTTAATATAGAAAAGTTAAGCTTTTATTTGGTACAAACTCTGTCTAGGGAGTCACAGACAAACTGTCCAAAGGATAGGAAATGTTGGCTTTTTTCCCTATGTTAAATCTCCATAAAATAGTTTATTTTTGATTTTTGACCAACTTAACATAAATATTTTATACATTAAAATAAAACCTGCTAATAAAGGACCGAAAACTTTTGTTTTGGTACAACCTGCATGTAAATCGGCCCAGTAGAAGTCTCGAACAAACTGTCCAAAGGTGTTTTTTACTGTACTGTTATTATAAATATATAAGACATAAGACATAAGATCTTTATTTCCGTAAAATATTCATTTGAATACATTGGATTCGTCACAATTGTGTTATTTAATATAGACTATTAGATCTAAGTTAATACAGTTGGTACATTCAAAAGTTATCTGAAGTCCAATTAGAGTTCAAGAACTCATCAACATCATAAAAAGCTTTTCGCAATAAGAAACGAGTTACAACAGTCTTAAATTGTCTTACATTCAAATTTCTTATACTAATGGGCAATTTATTGAAAAGTCGAGTGCCTATCACAGATGGTTTTTTCATTGTTTTACTTAATCTAGCACTTGGGATCTGTACATCATGTTTAATTCTAGTATTACAGTTAAGTTTGTCCAAAGACACTGTATTACATAACATGTCTCAGAATGAATATTGATCACTTATCACTTTGATTAAACCAAATTAAAACTGTGGATTTAAAAAAAAAGAAATAAATAAAATCATTGACTACATGAACAGTACGGAATATTTATTTGTAAAATGAGACCTTTTCCTTCATCTTTTTGCCTAAAGGTTATAGCGAAGAGGTTACATTTTGTACCTGAATTAGGTGGACCCAAAAGATAAATTTTATAAAAAAATTACTGTACTGTAATAAATTAAGTACAAACTTTTTTCAAACAATGATGATTTTTAATGAAAAGTAAAAAAATATATATTGTTTTAATTTGTTATTATTGTTTTTTTTCCTAGAATGTTGTTTTTTTGTTTTTATTTTTTAAGTCTCTTATCTACCTTATTCTACTATTTTAGGACTCTCATTCTTTAAGTGAAGTAAACAGTTAGTTATTGATTGATTGGGATTTGTGGCTTCTAAATAATTACAAAGGGTGTAAAATTTGGTAAAGTGAACTTATGTTTCCACTTAGATGTTAACCCGGGATCACTCGCGCTATTAGATTGATTCTAACATTTTTAGTTCCTCTGAAAAAAATTTTTTTAATAATGATTTCTTGCGACTAAGCTTTTAAGAATGCTTTCCTCAGTATTCTATGCACCCGCTACAGCAGTTTGGGGTGGGTAGTGCGGTGGGGAGGGTAGTTTTAGAGGGGAAAAGGCTCGCACCTCCACCCTTGTTAGCGCCCGCCTAACTGCGCGAGCGTTCGCGTGACTCTCCATGTTAGTATAGTTCTAACGGCGCGAGTGATCGCGGAACTGCCGGAGTCTTACTTTTTGAGTAAAAAAAAGTTGTAAATTACAATAAATATGTTATTATTTTATTTTAAATGTGTAGCGATTTATTTATTTCATCTACCAAACAAATATTATGATAATTACTTTGAAGTGTAAGATGCTGTTAAATGTTAGGAGCGCTCTAACGGCGCGAGTGACCGCGGGACTTTCGATAGCGCGAGTTGTCCCGGGTTAAAAATTTAGTTTTCAACCAAATTTAACTTTATTTCGTGAGTCAACTTTGAAGAGTTACATATATACGAATTTTTATAGACTACCTACCATCATAACAAATTCTTTTTTAGTAAAATTTTGGCTGTAATACAATTTGTAGGCAATGACACAAAAATTTCCTTCTTTGTTACCTATGTGTTGTTATAAAAATATCTATAATTCTGTTTCTTACAAAAAACGTTTAAGGCAGAAAAAGTTCAATTAAAAAGTTCAAGAAAAACTTAATATTATTCTTATTTTTGATTTTGATGTTTGGGGCCGTTCATAAATTTCGTCATCGCTTTTTGGCCATTTTTGGACCCCCCCTCCCTAAAATCATCCTACCATCATAATTTATCTGACCCCCCCCCCCCCTCTCGGAAAAATGACGTCATTTTTAACAAACCTCCGTTTTAAGTAAAAATAATGCTTGTTAAACGCTAAATAATATACTAAAAAATTGACCAATCAAATCTGAATTTACCTTCAGAAATAAAGCCCAAATGACTTTCTCAATGAAAAAATAAACTATAAAACAACGCCTTTGAATAGTCTAATGTATTTAATAGATAATCATTTTATAATAGTTGAGTTGTGTTCGAATTTATAATTGTTTACTGTTAAAATTTAATTTAAAACACCATATTTAAAATGACGTCATATCAAAGCTGCCCCCCCCCCCCCTTGCACATCACCTTACCATCATTTTCAATCTGGACCCTCCCCCCCTATTTTCAGATGACGTAATTTATGGACGACCCCTTTCTAAACTTTCCATTCGCTACGTTTTGTAACTATGCTATTGGCGGGTCTACCAATTGAAAACTTAATAAATTATTTTTTAATTGATTTGAATATTTAATAATTTTATTTAAACTATCGTAAGTTTTGTTTTGATAAAAAAATTTTTTTGTCGGAATTACAACCAAAATTATTTTTTAAATTTTACATTTAGATTGAAAACAAATTTTTTAAAAAGGGTGTTTATCACTTTTAAACTTACATATTACCTAACATTAAAAAATATCTTAAAAAAATTCTAAACTATAATTTTAATTCAACAAAAGCATTGATAAATTTCTAGTAAAGTAGTCAATAAACTTTAATCTCCTACGGCTATTTTGAAATTACCAAGACAACTCACTTACCCTCAAACTCGTAGTCTTGATCAACCTGTTCGGCCGGGGCGGTCAGGACAGCAGTGGCCAGGAGTAGGCACAGACACACAGACAGATGTGGAGACATGCTGAGTATTGAAGTGGCTCACAGCTGACGGAGAGTTCAATGACCAGCTGGGCCGGTCAGCTGATTATATACTCTCCTCTGCACAGCTGGTAGGCTGTGTACTTCCCCTGGGTTTTGCCCACTGCCTTTTATGACCAATCTGTCTTGACCTCTGAAAACCCCTCTGTAAAGTACTGGGCACACACTGCTCTCTTTTCCTGGTCTTGTCAGAGATAACTGTTTGTTGGCAAACTGTCTTTAATTGATTAACTTTTTGTTTGCAACTTTATCTATTAATTTCTAACAAATTGAGTGTGTTATTATTATTGAAGATGCTGCATATTTAATCTTTATTTATTTAAAAACATGGAAGAAATGATAATATAACGATTATAGCAAATTAAATCTAAAACATATAATTAGCTATTTTTCTAGCATATCGAAAATTTATAGCTTCTTTAAAATACTATGAACGTTTAGTATATGAATTTAAGAACTATCCCTGAAATGGTATATTTAATCAAACTCCCCATGTAACGAGGAAAACACTAAAAAAAACTTGTATTTGTTTACTTTCTATCAGAAGTTGATCAATTTTTTGTGTTCATTTACTGTGTGGGTATTAACTAATATTTGCACACAACACCCTCATGGCATCAAAGCTACATACTCAGATTCTTGCTACTTATAAAGTAAAGATGATACAGTATGGCTTATTTGTATGTCTTTATAGTTGCTCACTTTTTGTAAGGATAAAAATTATTCAGAGTCAAAGGAATTGTAAACTCAAAATTTTATCCCGGGTTAGTTTTGTAAGACTTTCTCATCTCTTAAGCCTTACTATCCTTTCATTACTAGTTCCCTGTAAGAAGATCGAACAAAAGTTGAAAGATTTATTCCTACATTTGTGAATTATAAAAAAGAAAATTGTATTTAAAATTGTCTTAGCATAAATATTAATATATATGCTACTAATAATGAATAGTTATAATCAGTAAATATCAAGAAAGTATTTATTTTTCAGAAAATAATAAAAAGTTTATTAAAAGTAAAATGTGTATCTGGGCTATTAATTAATTCAAACCTCTGGGGGACTGAGGAAACTTTCTTGAGCAACATGGCTTCCGCAACAATAAATCAACAACAACAGCCTTAGTAAATTTTTTTGAAAATATTATTGACTCTCTAGATAGTAGTGAATTTGCTGTTGGTGGCTTCCTGGATCTGACGAGGGCCTTTGACAGTGTCTGCCATGATAAACTTGTTGATAAATTATCTGCCTATGGTGTAAATGGCAGAGAACTGCGCTGGCTTGAGTCTTATCTGGGGGGTCGCAGGCAGTATTTTGAACTCCAATACCTCCACAATAATAGTTTACTCAAAATGAAATCGCAAGTAAAATCTACAGGATACTCAGTTCCGCAGGGATCTGTGCTTGGACCTTTTCTTTTTCTTTGTTATATAGGAAAAATGTCACAATCCCTTAGTCTAAGTCCTTTTACTTCACACCTGTGCATGTATGCTGATGATATCAGTTTACTGTTAAGTAGTAAAAATGAACATTTAGTGAGTGGCAGCATAACAACAATAATTGAAAACATTGACTTATTCTTGGTTGATAAAAACTTACTTTTGAATAAGAAAAAATCCAATTTGATATCTTTTTCTAATTTAAGGCGTAAAACAAAAAGTTCTTTTCCATCAAATGTTGAATTAAATTTAAGTAACTCTGTTAAATTTCTTGGTGTTAATTTGGATGAAAAATTAAATTTTACTGATCATGTAAATTTAATATGCAAAAAAATCAGTTCTGCTATTTTTGCTTTAAAAAGATTGTCTAACTATTGTGATAGATTTGTTTTAAAAACTGTTTACTTCTCCTTAATACAATCGCACATATCTTATGGAATTGAAGTTTATGGCAGTATCTCAAAACAAAATATGGATTCAATTTTAAAATTACAAAAAAACAGCAGTAAGAACTATTCTAAATCTTGAAAGAAATGCCCCTTGTAAACAACATTTCTCTGAACTTGGCTTCATGACTGTCTACTCACTATATGTTTACAAAACCGTTCTTTATGTCAAAAGTGTTTTTAGTTCTTTACCTAAGCATGAAACCATCCATAGCTATTTTACAAGAAATAGAAGAAATATTGCTCATCAAAGCCATAACAAAGAGATTTTTAAAAGGAAGCCTACACATGCGGGATCAGTGTTTTTCAATTCTTTACCTGGTTATATAAAAGATCAAACAAATGAAATAAAATTCAAAAGAGAGCTTAAAAATTACTTAATCAGTAAACCTCTATATTCTTTACATGAAACTATTTAAAGAGAAAACTGTATAAAGAACTGTTTTATACATTTAGTTTATAATTTGTCTTGTACATAGGATATAGAGTCCAAATTGTACAGTTATTGACACCATTCATTGTATAATATGTACATATATGAATAAAGTGTTTTGAAATTGAAAAATTGAAATTGACCAACCAACCAACCCTGATGACAGAAAGATGTATTCAAATGTATTAAAGAGTTAATGTACCTTATTGTATAAAAACAGTTTCAAATTACCAAGAATAATTTCTTCTAGTTAGCGAATTTCCCTATAGGGAATACGCTATTACGGTAGTAGTCACGGTAAGACCTGAGCCTGGGACCATGATACTTTTTCGTTTTGAGGTCCCTAGAAGCCAAAAACACCGTTCGTTCAAATTGATATATATATATATATATATATATATATATATATATATATATGTGTCCGTGAACACGATAACTTTTGAACGGAACCTCCGATTTTGATGAAATTTGATATAGGGGTGTAAGCCAGCGTCTACTAGGTTGAGTTCGCGAACCAGAATGATCGGACCATGGGAACGGGGTTTTATGGGGTTTCAAAGGGGTCAAAAATGGGTTTTTGGAATTTTTGGACCTTAATTTTTTAAATTCATCAATTTTAACTAAAATCATTTAAAAGAGCTCAAAAAAACAAACAATTTGGTATTTTGAATTTTTATCTTAGCATAACTGGTTACGGGGAAAATCCAAAAATATGTTTTCCATGTTATCCTTATGGGAAATCAAGAAAACCCTATACCTTGTTTATTTATTGACATAACTTAATCAAATTTGGTATGTGCATTATCTAGATAGGGTTTAACTTATACTTGCTTTGAAAACCCATATGGCGGCAAACCTACATACTCACCCCCATGGGGTTTATGGGGAAAATAAAAAATTGCCATAGCTTGATACAATTTTGTGTTAACATTCACCAATTATTGATTAACTTAGATTTTCTAACAACACCCCATGGTAGCAAACCTACATACTCGATCCTATGGTGTTTTTATGGGGAAAGTAAATAATCTGAAATTCCATTAGAAATTCGCTGAGTACGCAAGTCTGCTGCGACGGGGGTATTTTTTATTTTATAATTTAGTTGTATACAGTTATCATTGCCATTATTATATTTAGAATTGACCATTAATTAACGTGCGGGAAGATTATAAGTCATATTCTAAAGTTTAAATGTTTTTATAAAACATTTTCCACATTAAGTAGTCTTTAATCATAAAAAATTTTTAATTTCACCTAGAAAAAATACTGCTACGTCCCCATTTAAATGTGTAAAATATGCATTTGAAGTAATATTCATATTGTCTCATATTCAGATGAGCGATTGACTTTAAAATATTAGGAATAATTGTTGTCATTTCCAAATAGTTTTTAGTTGTCTTTATGTATATTTTACTTGTTGCTCTAAAGTCATTACAAAGAACTGGAATAACAATTCACCAATATTTAGATCTTACATGAGTTTTTCTACAGAACTCTTAGGTTAAACTCGTCTCAGGTCAGATGAATTCCATCGTTGACTTGCTCATTTTCACTTTTCATCTCCCGTGATGGTGAGTGTTGTTCTGTAGTCAAGACGGATGTGTCGGTGTTGCAGGGAGGTGCCCCGGGAGCTGCTACAGAACGTCAGCGGTGGGGAGGTGCATCTCAACATGGAGGACCACAGGCACGAGGACTTCACGCCACCCAAGTCCAAGGTCAAGGCGTTCAGCGGCAAGGGGCAGCTGCTCGGCAGGTACAGTGTGCCAAGGAATAACATAACTGATTTCACATCTAATTAGGCAACCTATCGTAATTCCCTACTTAGGAAATTTAGGTCCCACCTACAGTTAATATTTTAAACACACAGAACGTCATAACCCCAACTACTTCAACTTTTTCACTCTCTTTACTTTTAACTCCTAAACTAACTTTTTGCTTGATTCTCTCATAAGTTTGAAGGATTCTTCAGGACTGTTTTAAACCCCATGCATATCTATTGTTAAGTGGAGGTTTCATCTGGGAAATGTAACGATCATACAATTTTAAAAAAGTTATTTTTATTTTGACTTTCATTTAAATACATAGTCAATAGTCAAAACTCTTTTTTTAATTTTCATGTACAAATGGTACATAGCAAATAGCGTCACATAATTTTTATTCTAAAGAGATAATAAAATAGAAGACTTCATTTACATTATACTTAAAATAAATAATTTTTCTTATTGTCCTACAAATAAAAATAAAAAAAGTTAGGAATTATAAACATTTTTCACAAACTACATAGCCTACTGTATTTAAAGAAAATGAAAAAAGTTGAAGTGTACTAGAGGGTGGTAGAGAGTTCTTTCAATGGATACAAAGATTTGTTAATTAAGTGTTCTTTTAACTTTTGTTGTTGTTTTGACCCACTTTCTGATTTAATGTTTTGTGGAATGTGTTCAAAAAACTTTCCCCATATATTTAGGGGTTTTTCTCTTGAGTTTATGTGTTTGTGTGATTTCATTTCTTCCCCTTGTGTTGCATGGGTTTACAGGTATGTCAGATTTTACCTTTTTGACTATTCTTTTCGGGCAAGTAAAATTGTCTAAAAATATAATGACCACAAACAGTGAATATTTTTGGATCCTTAAAGTGTTCTCTATCCGAATCATCATATTTAAAATTAAACATAGTTCTAATAGCCTTTTTCTGCTGTTTAAAAATTTTGTCTAAATTTATTTTAGTAGTTGAGCCGTAGAGTGTGATACCAAATGAAATGTGTGAATAAATGTGAGCAAAGTAAATACTTTTTAATGAGTTAAGACTGCAATAATATTATTCTTGATAATGTGTATAGTCCAGAATTTACTTTAGTTAAAAGTTATGCATAAAACATATATCTAATATTTTTAACCTTGTACACCATTGATTGCTAAGAGCACGTTTCTTCTGGTTTTCGTGTAGCATTCGACTTAAGTTCGACTGACACTGACTTTGGACTGTGGATATTGAAGAGGGGGTAGAAAATTGGTTTTAAATGGAACTACGCATGCCTGGTTGGGAAGTGCTGCCAATCCCAAAATGAAAAAAGTATTGAACCGGAGGATTCCACTACGGGGTTAAGCATTGATAAAATTCACTGAAAAGGTAAAATATCTTGAATTTCTACGAAACTCTTAACACAATGGAGATTTTCCTTTGCAGCCCGTCTCCCACGACAGTGGGCACCACCAAGCCGTTGGATGAGAAGGACAAGTTGGCCAACGAGCGGGAGGCGGCGACGGCGGCGGCCGTGGACCCAGCGGCCCCCACCACCTCGGTGCAGATCCGCCTGGCGGACGGCTCCCGCCTGGTGGCCACCCTCAACCACACGCACACCGTCGCCGACATCCGCCGCTACATCACCACGTATCCTTGCACAGTCCACTCTCGATAACTCTAAACATACGATATTTCAAATTTTTTCTAGCCCCTTGGAAAAACCTGTCCAAGTAAAATAAAAACATACAAAACTCTAATTAATTTATGGTTGTATGTTATCTCTTTAAGTTTAAAAGATGGGGAAAATATCCCTTTATAACTCAAAATTAAGTGGATAAGCTAAATTTGAATTTGTCCTTTACCTCCACGAGTAGAATTTTACCTCTATATCTCGAAGTTTTCTCTTTCTGTCACATAGCACAGGTAACAGCATGTCAGTGACAAATCAGGTAAAGCGTTTGTACGGTGTGTCAATATTGTAATATACCGGTACTCACCTCTCTGTTGAATTTTACAAAGATTACCTCCGTAACACAAAACTCCTAAGTCAGAACTAAGTGAAACTCACAGAACAACAGTGGCCCCATAAATTTCAAGTTAGCTAGTCGACTGTAACATTAGCGCTACATATTAATTTAACTCTGTTAGCTGGTTAAATGTCAACCAATATTTTTACAGTAGAGTCCTGCATACCTAGACTAATGTGGACTGATCGGTGTCCAAGTTTGTGAAAATTCCGGACTATCAAGAAAGGAGTAAATATAAGAATAAGCATAAATAGTTTATGTTATTCATACAAAAAATGTATTTACTGCATAATGTACATAATTCAAAACCTAAGAACTTAAACTTCAGCTGTTAAAACAAATTTAAAGTAAAACCAAAACTGGTTTGTTGGCTCAGACCGATGCCATGGCGCTTAGCACATTGACACCTAGTGCTCATTACTGCTCTGGCAGGCTTTCCGAGTTATACAGAATTCCGGGTTTTCAAAGTTCAGGTTTGCGGGGCTGTACTGTACCATGTAAGTAATTTTTTTTAACCTTTTGTTTCAAAAGTGCTATGCTCTAATGAGCTTATAAAAATCACAAAATTCAAAAAGCATAGGGACATTATATAGAGTCTGCAAACTCGTCACCCGATAACCCGGCAGAGTCCGAATAACTCAAACCCAGCAGGACGGGAAGTCCCACATGCCTCCTTATAAAATTTCCCATAGTTCCCTCTAGTTTGATATTTTGATACGTATTTTGATATTTAGACACTCTCTAAGATCCCAAAGTGTTGAACTATGGAGGTTCTGCGGTATTTGTTAACAATTTTATCCTCAAGGGTTAAATAAAAATATCTTATGATTTAGAACTTGCACATTTTGGTTTTTATCACCGTTTCTGATAACTCAGACATTCCTCAGCCCACATTAGGCCTAGTTTTGCAGGACATCTGCATTTTTTGCAGCCCAATCGAGTAAGGAATAGGATTAAATGATTATTATTTTTACTGGTATATTAATTTAAAACCTCTGATCGAATCTCAATGCAGGTCAATGTATTTTTTTTTTCAAAACATCTTGAAGGAAACCATATGAAATTATATGTTTTTAGCGAATTTCCCATAGGGAATAAGCTATTACCGTAGGTCTCATGGTAAGACCTAAGCCCGGGACCATGTTACTTTTTCGTTTTGAGGTGCCCAGAGACCAAAAATAATAGTCATTAAAATTTATATATATATATATATATATATATATATATATATATATATATGTATATATTTATATATGTATATATGTGTATATGTGTCCCTAGACACGATAACTCTCGTAAAAATGGTCCGATCGACACCAAATTTGGTAGAGATGTGTAATCCTACATTTATTTGGATGAGTTCGTAAACCAGACATATCGACCTACCGGAAGGGGTAGTTTTGGGGGGTTTTGTACCCCAAAAATGGGTTTTTTGCATTTTTCATGTGTAATTTTAAAAATATTTTAATTTTTACTTGGACCATTGGATTTAGCTCAAAAAAACACACAATTTAGTATTTTGAAGCTTTGCTCTATCTCCATTGGCAATGTATACAGAACCAAATAAGTAGGGACATCCCATGTTAAAAAATTTTAGTTTTGCCCCCGAAAACCAGAGGAAAATAAAGCGCTGATGATAGGATTACTTCTCCTTACTGTCACGGGAAGCGCTCTTCCAACCTCTCAAATGTCAAAATTAGCATATTTGTTTACAAAAAATCAAAACAATAACAAACCTCTGTAAAATGATTCTAGTCATCTGTTTCCATTCAACCAATCAGCATAATCCTTACCATCTTGGTGGTGCTATCTGTGTTTCAGGGGCGGCGTTCTCACTTCCCCATAAGGATGTCCCTACTTATTTGGTTCTGTATACATTGCCATTGGTTACCGAGATATTACAAAGTCTAAAGACAGTACATTGTCTTTTGGGGCTCCAATGTTAATCTTATGGAGAATAAGGATGTGTTAATATTTCACTTATTAACCAATATTTTTGGATGAAACTTGGTATTTAGCTTCATTTGGTTGAGATTCGTCCATTTAAGGTAAAAAATCTTAGTTTTTGTACTTATCATGGCAGCAAACCTGCATACTCTTTTCCCATGTTAATCATATGGAGAATAGGCAAACTCTTTTATTTATGGGCAGATATTGTTGAAACTTACTATATGGCTTTATAAGGTCGAAATAAATTTTTTCTATGCTTAAAACCTACTTTTAGTGTCCCCCATGGCAGCATACCTGCATACTCTTTCCCTATAGTTATCTTAAGGAGAATAGACATTTATTTCCCTATTTATGAGCATGTGATGAAATTTTGTTTACAAGTTTAGCTGGTCAAAATTAATATTATTAATTTGGAAATTCGCTGAGTACGCAGGTCTGCTGCGACGGGGGGGTATTTTTTTATAGCAGTGATCCTTAAATCCTTCATGTCTATAATTTGGCTTTTATAAAATGAGATGAGGACCATTAATAAGATCGTTCTACAACTAAATTTGTTAGGGAACATCAAGTCATAAGAACCATTTCACCAATAACCTAGGGGAAACAAATTGAGAACAGGCTGAAATTTGAGGTGCAAGCATTCCTTTAGTCAATAAACAAGGTTTCAGGCCTGGGTAATTTGTAAAGTTCAAATTACAAAAAAAAATCTAGCATTCTTGTGGAACTTAATCTAATTAATACTTAATTCAATTAGTAGGATCCTGATTATTGGTGAGCGGCATTACAGCAACAGGCCAATTTTTTTTTTTCTAACAAGGATTTCGCCTAGCGATTGTTTTTTTTCACTAAGCAATCGTTTTTGTCATTTAGCAAACATTTTAACGTTTTAGGTAATTTTAGGCTGTATTTAGATTAAAGCTGAATTGATTTTCAATGAAAGTACGGCCACCTATTATTGCTATATCTGGCATTGACATTGTTTGCTATATCTGGGGAAACATTTGAGTAATCTTGACATAAAAAAAAAAAAAAAAAATAAAATAAAAAAAATTATACATAAAGAGTTTGGATTTTATTATTTCTTTAAATAAGGTATTATGACGCCTCCTGACTTTGAGTCACCAGTAAATCACTGTTCAAGTCGTACAAATTTGCGTACTATTTCAATAAAAAAAATATGTCAAATGTTTACCTTTATATTTGTTTAATTCACCATAAATCCTATGGGTCTTAATATTTTCTCTTCCACTATCTTGTTTTCAACAATTTGTAACTGTATCTGATCTGTATTATGATTATTCTGTTATCCTTAACCCAAATTTCCAGTGCGCGGCCTCAATATGAACACCAGTCTTTCACTCTGCTAACTACGTTCCCCAACAAGGAGCTGACGCAAGACTCGCAGACCCTTGCGGAAGCCGGCCTCCTAAACGCAGCCATTCTGCAGAGGCTCACATGATCTGTTACAATTCTCTGTCTAGTGAGAGTCACGTTTAACTACTTTAAAGAGGTAATTTTTTGTACTAGGTAATTAATTATAAATGACAAACCAAATAATAACACGTTGATTAAAATGAAAACCTCTCTAATGTTCCTCCTTCTAGTAAAGTTATTGTCTTTTTTAGATTGGAAAGCTTTACTCTATTGTTTGCTAAAGTTTACTTTCACTATTGTATTGCTGTATACTACAAGTTATGTAAATACATCATTGTTAAAAGTGAAGTTATTTCTGTGCTATTACTTTGTACCTCTGACTTTTCTACTCTGTTAAATTTATTGGCTTTATCTTATTTCAACACTTGTTGATTAAGATCACTATGATCACATCCATAAAATACCATGTGTGTACCGGCTCAACCATTTGTATAGTAGTTGCCAAATTAGAGAGACTGGAGGCAGGTAGTCCCGACCAGTCCTAATCCTTTGTTGACAAAACATCCCCTATTATAACGTGGCCGACCAGTTAGGCACAGGAAGGCCGCTCGGGTCTCGGGGAATTCTCAGAGGAGCGTCCAGTTGCGACTCCTCTTAGTCAGAGGTTTATTCCTTTTTTAAATGGTTATAAAATATCGTAGAACTGATTCAAATTTTTTTGTAATCGTCTATTGAACACGAAACAAATAAGCCATAAATTGTAATTGTACGTAAATTTGTTCGATTATTGGGATGTTTAGGCAGTGATAAAAATTCTGAGAATTCCCTGAGACTCGGGCGGCCTTCCTGTGCCTAACCGGTCGGCCGTTACAATAGGGGATGTTTTGTCAACAAAGGATTAGGACGGGCCGGGACTACCTGCCTCCAGTCTCTCTAATTTTGGCAACTACTGCAACAGTGGTGGTAGTAACTGATCAAGTAATTTGCCTTGTAAGGTAATTCTTCAAAACCCTCTTCCTTCAATCTGATTTTGACATTGAAACACTTGTGTAGAAAAATTAAAAGTTTCGGCAGGGAAGACGTAAATTCTGTGGCTTTCAACGCCCTGCACAAGCTTGGGGGAAACATTAAATTTTGGAGTGAAACAGTGATAAATATAAAAGATATCGAGGGCCCACGAGGATGCTCTGAGAGGCTTTGATAGATTGGTAAACCAATGTGTCATAAAGTTTTTATGTTTCTAGCTGAAGAACTCTTATATTAGTATTAAAAAATGAGAAAATTTTGTAATTTTTATTTAAACAAATAGTTTTATCTTTTTTTCCAAAATTTGGTCTGGCTGTAAACGTAAACCATGTATTTGTACAAATTTCTTACCAAGGTAAAACCACGAAACTCACCACACACTGAGTCACTGTGACCAACAGTAACCGAGACTAAATTTTTATTGTTGGTATTTTTATATAATTTGATGTTTAAATATATATATTCACTCATATAAGTTGCAATAAAATATTATTTCAGTGCTATTTTAGCATTTTTACTGTGTCACATATGTGTGACGTCGGTCTATAGTAGCTTAATATTATTGACTATGTACACTAACAAGAATAGACATCCAATGCTTTTTGTTTGATACCAAAATTTGGAAAGTGTACGCAGCGCCAGATTCGCTCAATCAATGTTATTATCCATCTGGATTTACAGTGCTGCAAAAACACTTTACCAAAACTTTATAAATGTTTCATCCTTGGTTGAGAAGAGTGATAATACTGTACTGATTTATTTATCAGATGTAACTTCTACTTCTTGTACGCCGCACAAGATCGCACAACTGTCAATAGGTTTCAAACACGCCTATGAGAAGTCTATTCATGTTAGTGGATATAGTCAATGCCAATATTTTTTCCTACCACTGCATGGAAATAATCGCATTGCCACACCTGTAACCCCTATGCAAAACAGTTCATTTCCGGTTTCCGTTTCTTTCCCACTCTAAAGCAGCAATGATTCTTTACCGCACGCTAGATCAAACAGCAATTTAAATCAGCTGTTTTTACAAACCATGCTACAGCTGTTATTCATTGTTGTCGTTTAGTATTTGCTTCTTTTTTAGTTTGAGGTTATGTTTGATAGTTAACATTGTGTTCCAACAGAAACAAATAAAAAATAATCTAAATGAAATTTTTTATAAAATAAAATGTGTAATATGTAACAATTATGTTGGTAGGAAAAATCTTGTGTGTATTACGAGCGCAAATAGTCATTGCCGCTCTCGAATTGTTTGGCTGCACTTAGCTGACGCTTCGTGCGGCCATCTACAATTCTCGAGTGGCAATGACGTACTTTACGCGCTCTTATTACACAAATAGCTATATACTATGTTTGTTTGCGACAGACCGACTGTCTCACATATGTGAAATGAGTTGGATGACTGGGATTTGACCTGAGTGGCATCTGGCCTGTAGAGCGACAGGTTGCAACATGCAAAAAAATGGATGAGTTCAATGATTCAACTTGTTCTTTTTTAACTTTAATAAGTTGAGGTGTTGCATCAAAACTTTGATATGTGGAGGGAGTTAGGCTGTGCATCAGCGCTCCAAAAGTTCGCTATATAGAGGTTATCCTCACTAATATGTCAATATATAGAGGTAGAAATAACGTTCGATTGATAGGGAGGTTCAAGGGGAATGAGAAAACTTCGTTACTTCGAGGATTTATATATACTGAGGTTTGACATATCAAGGTTCCACTGTATGTACATTTTGATTCAATTACAGTAGAACCTCCATTTTGGCTGACCTCCCGATAACCGACTCTTCCCTATATGTGACCTAAATTAGTGTCTGACCGTCTATTTGTGATTCCCGCGCTCCCGTTGTTGCTGAGCCTATTCAAACATGAAACTATTTGTTATTTGTAGAGATAATTATATAAAAATATTGACATATCTTGATGTTTCAATTAGTGTGATATAGGTAAGATAAGAATGAATTACAATATTGTACAGCCTTATTTCTACCTAGGAAATGCGTTTCATTTACTCCTCCTGATCTCCGACTTTTTGGTTGTTCCGACCATGGCCCATCATGGTCCGGTATGGGAGGTTCTACTGTACAATACTTTTTTTTCATCAAAATGTGAATGATTTCCAGTCCATATATATTAAAGGTACATGTATCAGCATGAACAGGGTGCCCTGGTACTGGTCACTGAGGTCATGGATTTGAGTTAGTGGACATGGAAGTCACAGAAAAGTCACTACTTTTTTTCATAAAATGCAAGACAATCATGGATAAAAATCCATTGGATTTTTTGTAAAAAATTAGGAAATAATGTTACTGTGGGTAAAAGTGTTGTGATGTTTGCATTTCACCCCAAAATTGCCTAAGTAGACCACACTTAAGTCACTGATTTTTAACAGTTATCACCCCCAAAAGTCACTGAATTTTATATTTAGGCACCCTTGATTAAGTTTTGGACAATTACTTTTATAAAAAGTATTAAAAAATTTACTTGTTTATTCCTCAAAAAGAATAAAAATCGAATCCAAGACAAATTTGCACCACTGATTTTAATATGGTCACTAGTTTTGTAATACCACACTAATTGGGCTTCTGTTGTTTTAAGAATATAAGGAATGGTTACTTATGCTCAACAATACATTTATTTATTGCCACACAAATGTGTTACAGTTGTAGCAACTTTTGTGAAGAAGTAAAGGTTTTTATATGTATTTATTATCTATTGAAAAAACATCAGGCACGTATCTACAAAAATTAGGCACTTAAAAAATTAAAATAAGTTTTTTCTGACAGTTTACAAACGCTCCACTGCCTATGTGCTCTCTGTCTAGTCACTAAGCATTGTTTTAATTCGCCACGCTTTTCGTGTGGTTTTGACATTATTTATCTACTTGATTGTACCCTGGGCATAATGGCGTATAGGTTACAAATGAAGTAAAATGAAAATTGTTGTGAAGGTTTTATTCATAACTACAACAGACTTATCATTTCAAACATAAGTTGAGACTACGGATTACGCTAAAAAATACATGTTGAAATCTGTGATTTTTGTGCTCTCTGAATTTGTAAATACTTGAGCAAAACTTCTATAAATAACAACTATGTATACAATTTAAACAGTAAAAGGCATTATGAATAATCACAAGCTTATAACTATCACAATATTCTAGATTATTAAAGGGTTTGTTTAAAATACTAGAAGTAATATCAGAGAATGGAATGTAATGATTGTTGAGAACGATGTATTATAGGTAAAAAGATAACAAATATTAAATCAAACTAACTAACTTTAGCTGGCTGCCATGTGCTTTTCCTTATTTGTTATTAAAAAAATGAAATAAATTGGTGAAGAATAATGACTTTAAAAAAAAAAAAAAAAAAAAAAAAAAAAAACTAAATTTGACTGTAGAGTAAAAATGTGTTGGCTATATATTAAAGTATGCAATAAACGGGTATCCCTATTATTAGAATTAATAGTGCAAGTCATTATAGTTTCCTTAACTAGAAATGAGATGTAGCATAAAGAGAAGTCGTGGATCTAAATTATTTATACATTAAATGACAAATTAGATCATTGCAATTAAACAAATAATCATTTAAGTAACACATATTGTCATATATCTAATACACTATTAAATTATCTAATAACAAAATAAAAACTCAATTATTGTAAATATTTACTAATACAACGATAAAAAAAGGGTTTAAAGTTGTCTAGATCAAATAAATGGCAAGGACTTGTAAAAACAAGGATTAAAATTATATTGTATACATTTTCCCACTCATATTTCTGAAGTTAAAATCTTTTCCCTCATAACTTTTGTACGTAAAACATATAAATCTAGAGCTTTAATTTTGCTTGGGTTATATTATCATTAAGGCCATATTAAATGACAACAAATGCAATTGAGAGGATCATGATGATAGATTGATATCGTAAATCAAAACAAAAAACTAATTGATTATGGTAACTGATATGTAAGACAAGTTTAAACTATTGCTTACCACCCCTCTGAAGGTCAGAAAAGAGGGTTGACATTCAAAAAGTGTATTGCTATGGATTATGGTTATACATATGTGAATGTTATATCTGTTGAGAATGACTTCATTTTTCTGATGCACAACAATCATAAGTTACTATGACTGATCAAGGTCAGGGAAAATGGTAAAACAAGGATTCAAGAAAACTCAGATAGCACCTAAATTAGAGCTATTGTTTTTGTTTTACTATCTCGTTAATTAAATACTGGTACAGGGAGTATATTTAGACACTTTGGTTAATCAATAACAAATTATTAAAAATTATTGCTTTTATAAAACTAAACAATGTCTTTACATACAGTATGTGTTTTTAGTAAATAAAAAAATCAATCAATAACATAATCTGTAACAATTCAATGGTTGAATAACAGTTAAAAAACTCAATTTAATGTATAACTCTATGAAAACCTGCCTTTCATTTTCCTGTACAAGTATTTACGCAGCCTGTCAGCAATTATACTCCATTCTAATGCCGGCAGTACACTACCGCCGAATCTATTAGCTGAATGCTCAGGCAAATGCTGGAGCCAAAAGTTTGGGCAAACTCGCTTGGCGGACTAACCAAGTACACTCGCTATCCACTGGACGAGACTGATCTACGAATATTCAGACAAGCAGTGAAGTACGCCAACAGCGAATCGTTTTTATTTTTACCTCCAGTAAGAGTACTATTATGTTATCCACTTCTACGACCCCAGGCATCAGCCACTTTGCGTTTTCTTTGTGGTACCCATGTGATGGGTCTCACAACATCGACAGTGTATGATAAAACTCAAGAAAATCTAGAACGATTTGATTTGACTATTCAATTAATAATAATTAGTTATGAAAATGGCAAAGAAATCAATACACAGGGAATAAACACCGAGAACGTACATTAACTCCGAGGGAATAGAACAGGAACAAACTCAAGAGAACACAAGGGAGTGTACTGGGTCGATTTGTGCTCGGTACTCGGGTCTATTCGACTCCTTTGATTCGTGCAAAAAACCCACGCAAGATAAAACACAGGCGAGCACCAACACGGGCAATGCAAACCATGGCGAACTGAGACGAGCAGAGTCAAGCACACCCAGTACACTATCGTGCTCATCCTTGCTCGCCTTGATCCAGCGATAGTACACAGCCGGTATACAGTAATGCATGGTCGAAGAGCGGAAGTCAATTCTCCCATTTTCCTATTCTTCCAATTGCCATGAATCCAGCCAATCACAATCACTAAACACTAACAGCCATTTAATATTTACTTTATTTCTCTTGGCACTTTGTTATTGATTTCCTTATTTGAAAACAATTAATGCTTATTTTAGATAAGTAGATTAACACAATCACCAGCCCTAATACTTATCTATTCTGTTTGTTTGAAGCGTTACTACAATTAAATATCATGAAATGTCCCTGCTTTTCTCTCTCAGCTACTGTAACAGCTGATTATTGAAGATAAGATGGGGAGTTCTGATCAATGAGGTGGGTACTTTTTGCTTGTTTGGAAATCAAGTTCTGACTTTCGACCACACATTTTTATTGAACAGGGTATAAGAAGAGTATTAAGGTAGCTTATACACTTGTATATCACCTCATAGCTAAGGTTTAGAGGTTTTCTTACAATAGTCTATTTTAACGATATATTAATAACTACTGTAAGTAAATGCATAATGTACAAAGCTTAAAGCTATTATAAGGTAGTAGTTCAGTGATTCTACATTCGGAGGGCTTAATTCTGGTGATTAAAATAGAAAGTTCAGTGATTTTTTAAAATGAAAAAAAGTCAAAAGGGGATGTGAAGATAACTATTCATCATTCTATCATCATAAGTGCTGTTATTTTTTTAACTCTTCAAAATTAAATCCTCCGACTTTATTCAACTGTGCAGTCATAACAAGTGGAAGACAAGATTAAATATTTATATTCTAAGATGAAGAGGAAATATTTACATTATGTACGCTACTTGATCAAGGCTATCAAGATTTTTTTCTTCATGAATTATTACAAACTACATCCGATACATAACTCACTACCATTAGACTACACAGATCAATTTTTAAGGAACACTTCCTGATTTATTTTCTTGTGCTCGAAATCTACTTTTTCATAGCATTGATAAATTATTGTAATTAGGCCAGTTTCCAAACAGTTCTTTAAATACAGAAGGAAATCTGGTATAGTTTGTAATTTCTCAGCACGAGTTAAACTATCACAGATTGTGTCATAAAATAACATAAAAGCAAGAATGGATACGGTATCACTAATCTCAATAGGCTAAAGTGAATTGCAGAAACTTATGACTGTAACGTACCATATTAACTTATAATAGGTAAAAAGAAAAAAATTGTCAAATTGTCAAAAATTTAACTGCCCAAATTTTTTTGGGACTTTGGTGAAATAAGGCTTGATGCTACTCGGTGTGGAATATGCTTGCAACTGGCTTCAAATCGCCAATCATCGCAAGAATAACAATTTAAATAGGCTCTTACAAAATGAATACGGTACTATTATTTCAGGTTCATTTAAACCAATTTACTAAATGTTACCAATCATAAATAGGCAGTACTGTAAACTTGTGAATGTAAATAAACATGATAGGTATATTTTAATACGTTCTCTATACATACTTGTGTTGTGTTTTCATATCAACTGTTGATGAATTTACTAACTGGAGAGACTTTGTGATTTAAACTTTGAACAAACACACACCACTTTCACTGCATTGTAACAAAAACACTAGCTTGACGCCTGTCAAATCTTAATGATTTTGATTAAAAGTTATTCTCTCTCTCATGATCTGTTGCACATTTATTACATTACCTAGCCTATTTAATCCTTCAGACGTTAAAACTGAACCAAAATTAAAATGTTATTTACACTAAATGTATGATGACTATTGGAGAATTTTGATTAGTCTAAAAAATTAGGTTTCCTTGGTGCTTGATGCACCTTTAGAAAATGTGGAATAGCTGTATAATACCTACATAACAATAAGTTAACTGTATTGAGACAAATGACTGGGGCTGTAAGCCTTAAGTACCAATAAATTTTTTCTGTGCAACGCCACACTAATTTTCACAATTTAAAAAAAAAAAAAACTTTTCACAAATTTAAGAGGGTCAAGCTACACCTCACCTGTGCACTTACTGAAGAATTGTTGGGTAGGTAGGTAGAGCAAGTTTTAAAGGCAAGCTAACACCACCATGACATGGCTTCTTGTTGTCATATTGCTCACAACCGAATGCGGTAAGAGTAACTTAAACTCCAAACACCTTCACATCATATGAGATGAATAGACTCTTGGCTCTTCCCGAATCAAGGACATTGAGACACAATAAAAAAATTCAAATTACAAGAGAGTATGCCCCGGAACGAAAGTGTAATGATACATTACAACAAACAACATTCTTGATCAATTATATGGAAGCAAGATGGCTTTCATGAAATACATAAAAATAACAAATGTAGCCTACCATTCTTCCATACCGACTTGTAACACAAGTTACGTTATCTTAAAATATCATGTAAGCACATAGTTATTAAATGACTAGTGATTGATTGGTCCATTAAATTATAGGAAACATAGCCTATTTCGAATCAAAGCCCTTAGAAAAAATTCAAAAAAGTTTTCAGTCTCATTCATACCTGGCTCTCTGATAATAATGAACCTGACTTCCACAATTTGATTAATGTGCTAGTGATCATACTTCCCAAAAACCTAGCCATAATAGGGTCATATTTGGTGATAGTTTTCAAACCACTAAGTTTACATGGCCTGTAAATGTGCACTGCTCCTGTGGAAGAAGAGAGTTTACGGCTGTGGGGCTCAATACCGACAACCGGATATTGAATAATCAACTGCCTTTTTACTTTAATACTCATTAGTTGAGTTTTTCTTAAAGCGACAGGCCAATTCTTATCAGCTCGTTTATCATCCTTCAAGTCAGTACAGCATATGAAAGATTCTAGTTCAAATTGTACAGGTATTTTTTTGCTGGGGCTAACTTCTTGGAACATTTCTTTTAATGAATGATGAAGTCTGGGTACGACATACTCGTCCCAATTCACAACAAAAACAGTTCCAACTCTACCAGACGTTCTTGCTACGCAATCCATTTCCAGTGCTGTGGTTTCAGCATCCAAATCACTGAATGGAAAGTTCCAATTCAGTACTGAAAGAGATTCACTGAAACCTTTTGTTCCTGACAGCGATTCCAAAACTGATAATATTTTGAATTGTAAACCATTATCATAAGTTATAAAATCTGTCACACCAACAGCTTGGTGATAGCTTACAAATTCAATAATTGTTGATTTTGATGCTCCAGTAATGTCTGCACGGACACAAACTGCTACCTTTCCAAGCCTTCTTTGATCGGAGATTTCTGCTCTAAATATTGGCAAGAATGTTTTGGTTTGTGTTGTATCTCTTTTATGAATTAACACTAGCCCATATGGTGTTCCCTTGGATAATGTTTCTACTGGCTCACAAAACAATTCGTAAATGTTGACTGGATGTTGCTCTTTAGTTTCATTGTAGAACTTTGGTACGTTTATCAAAGAGTAACCAAATTTTCCCATGACTGAACTAAGAAAATCACCTTGATCAAACCAAATGTGACATTCAAAATTTATAAAAGCGGAAGGTGGGCCAACTGCAAGTGCTCTTACGTGTAGTCTTTCTCCCTCATTCTCCCAAAATGATGAATACACAAAATGTTGGTGTACTTTTGTCCAAGACGGTTTGGGTTGTGAAAAAATATTTCTATTTCTTTCTTTTTCCATAAAAGTATCATTTAGAAGTAAACATTCCTCTCCTCCACCTTGTGGACTTCCAAAATAATTCAGAACTTCCAAGACATACCTAAGTTTTAAGTATTCACGTCTATAAACCAACAAGGTTGATAAGCTAATAATCGTTATCACAAAAAGCAAGAGCTGATGGTACTTCCTCATTTTAAAAATAGTTTTTAATGAAAAATTCATTGCTTCCTCTCAAAGCCTAAATTTAATTTACGGTCATACTGACACTTAATGGAGTTTTTATAAACGAAATTAATTGACAAACTTGCCTTTAAATTTACTACTTAATTAATTTACATAGTTTCTTGCATTAGTCAATAATGATTTTAATCTCCTATCAACATCATGAAAAAATAAACACAAACACCAAATTCCAACCTATGAATCATGTAGCAGTACTACAGCACAGGCAGAGCAGCAGAACACAAATCTGTGACAGCCAGAGTCTAACGACATTGACACAGGCCTTATGAAAAGAATAGAGTAAATTTGTATGAATTTACTACTATTATAGATAAATCTGTAGGAATAGTAATAATTTATTTGATTGAGTTTTGAAAAAGAATTTTTTACTAATAAAGACAGTTAATTTAAACAGACGAAACTTAATACTGACAGTAAAGTGTATTATTTTTTGATTCAAAATATTTTAGATTTTAAGAAGATATGTAAACGTGTTGTAAAGTCAAATGCCTGTACCATAGATGAAATATACTACACAATATATGTAGTATATTTCATCTATGCCTGTACTCTCCATGCTAAGTTGGTTGGGTTGCGCTGTTGGACACCCTGATTCACAGTTTTCTTTTAAGTTCCAACGTTCCAAGTTCCAAGTCGTGATCCTGGAAAGTTATTTATGGAAAATCCCATGTATTAATTTATTTAAAGTGTCATTTATTCTATTGATAGATCTTATCTCAAGTAAGTCTTTTTAATTTAATTTTAGAATTTGTGAAGTAGGTGAAATATCAAATGCAATATGTTTTTTGTAAGTGGATTTGTGAACTCTAAAAACTTAAATGTTTTGAAACAACTTAGGTTATGGTGGTGGGCTCGAATTAAATTATCAGCTCAACAATGGTGTCTCTATTTTATTTAAATTTTTCGCCTACAGTACTCTGAATATTCGGTGTATCCCTGTAATAATATTAGTTTAGAGTGAGCATTAATAGGCTAAGTTAGTACTGCGTATTTTAAGCCTACAATAATTTTTTCAGATTAGCTTAGGAATATTGCCTTGTCTAAGAATACCTGGTCTGGAATATTGCTTGGTCATCTTGCAAACCTGTAGGCATAGACTTATTTGTGGTTCTGGGAGACATACAAGTGAGGTTAAGGTGACATTTCAGCCAAATCTTTAACAGGCCTAGGCCTAGGCCTACTTGTTTCGTTGAATTAAGTGATTGAAAAGGAGTTAACAAGTAGGCCTAGGCCTACTCCGAAGTAAATAGGCCTACTACGTGGTCATACCTAGCATTTTTTCAGAGTGATGTGAATAAGCAAGTGCCAATACTAGGTAGTAAGTACTATAGTGTCCCTTGAAGTGTTAGGAGCACTGAAGTTACCAGCCTACGTTAGTACCGTAGTACTTATCAGGGGTGCCCACAGGGGGGGGGGGGTTGGTTACGACGCAGACTGCGTCATTGAAATTTTTGGGGGGGGTCGAAAAAAGGGTAAGTTATTTTTGTCCGAGATGGGGGGGGGGGGCGATTTTTTAAAGTATACTTTTATAACGAGTAGTATTAAAACTAAAGTTTTTTTTAATAAACAAATCATTTATGACCGTCAAAAACTGTACAGTTTAGGATTTACCAACAAATTTCCCCAATTGTTGGTCAACAAACACAGTGACTCTCTGTATTCATTTCTCTAAGGTTGGCGGAATCTAGAACCAATGGTTGCTATGGAAATGCGCCAGCTCCAGCTGTAAATGACGCGCGCTATGTTGTTTGCGGAAGCGGCGGAATTCGATGCCAAAGTTGATTCACTTACTCATATCTGTTTTTATTTTATGCAACAACACCAGAAACAGACACATTAAGCTGTTTGTAATTTTGTCCCTAAAGTAGCGTTTTTCATAGTCTTGGTCAATGAAATTTCACGATAACGGATAAAGAAATCAGAAATCTGACTGTTGTGCGTGCGCGCACAACAGAACGTTAACCTCAAAACGTTTAGTTGGTAAGTTAGGCCTACTCAAGGTTTCTGTGATTCAAAACCATACAATTATATTAAATTTTATTCTAAAAGTTGACAATGTATTAGTTAAATTAGATCGCATTAAAACCATCCACAAAAAGGAAATTATAAAGATTCATGTGTCCCTGATGATTGATGAAACACCAAAACAAACGGAACAATCGAATACCAAGTTTAGTCTTGATGCCGTGTCTTCCTATTCACGTTGTCAAAACGGTGACCCCCGCACAATTCACTTTAAAAAGAGATTCACTTCAAGAGTTTACCTCTTTTAGGCCACATCAGTAAAAATTGAGTTTAATGTGTAATGTTAGTAATTGTTTTAGTTTTAATCTTTATCTTCGGTAATAATTGCATTGGCTCGAGACTTTAAAGTGATAGGATGTAGACTAATCCTGAGGATAATCGTGTATTTCTATATGAATGAACTGTACTTCTACAGTATATGAATAAAGATATTGTCTATTGTCTATTTAAAGGAAATAATGCAAATATATACTCTTCATGCTCTTTAAGAGTCATCTTCACCCTTGTAATAACACTGAAAATATGCCTCCTTATTCCTCTGTTTCGGAAGGCGTTTTTGGATATTTATTAGTAAAATTTATGTTTTATTGTAAATTAAGGTTAGATCTAGGTCCCTCATACCTTGTATAAGCAAAAATGAATTGTATAGTTACAAAAAAATCTTAAAAGTAAGTAAAATTGATTTACTTTGTGACGCCACAGAAAGTAATAACTTATTTGTTAAATTTCCAACATTTTGACGTATGAGGACCTAAAATAACTATTCAACTAAACACTTACCAAGTTGAAAGAAAATCGGCTGAAAATGGCGTCCGAAACAGGGGAATAAAATACCATGTTTTACATAAAAGCCGTATGGTTAACATTGCCGACTGCGCAAAAATGGGCTACTGTATTAGCCCAAAAGTGATGATGACTCTTAATGATTGATACAAAATATTAAATCATGAAAATTAGTTTAGTAGTTACTAAGAACATAGCGTTTCAATTGTATAACTTATTAAGATATAGGCCTATAAATAAATGTTTAAAAATGTACTCCAAAGCCGACATGATAAAATCTTTCGCATTTTTTTTCTTTTTTTTAGGTTGCTTAACTAATAACTTTAAACAGCCAAACCTACATTTAAGTTAATTTCTTGATAAATGAAATACAGAAAGTTTACATAAGAATAATTTATTTTTAGAACAGGACATTTTTCCGGGGTGGTCACAAATTTTATAGCCGGGGGGGGGGGGGGGGGGGGTGAGTCCTGGTCCAAGGGGGGGTGGGCACCTCTGGTACTTATTAACCCCTATAGGCTACAGCAGTTGCCAACCTTCTTTGAGTCGCGTATTACTTGACAGGGTAATTATTGAGTTTTGCTACGGCCATCGTAAAATGGAAATTTTTTTTTAAATGTCGGAAATTTCACGTAGATTTCGAAAATTATAGTTTTTCGCGCGGAAAAGCTTGGATACCGTACTTAACACAGTAGCATAGAAACTTTACCAAACCCAATGTTTTTTTCTGCGGAAAAACTCGGATACCGTACTTAACACAGTAGCATAGAAACTTTACCAAACCCAATGTAGATTAAATTAATATGGTAACATTACTTTTGTTATTAGGCCCACATCTCACTGTTAAAAATATGTTTCCGGAAAGGGGTGTGTGGAAAGAGTTTTCTAGGCCTGAACATAAAAAAGATATTGTTTAGGCCTACTTAACAATATTTGTCCAAACCGTGAAAACTATGGTAAGAAAGTTGATTTGTATTAAGTTATTAAGGTAGGTAAAGTAAAACTTTGCGCTATAGAGGTTAGTGTCGTAATACAAAGTACATTTATTGAATGAATCATGTCACTAGAAGCTTTGACATTTTCAAATGCTACACAGGTTGATTGTGCGGTATTTTTAATTGGCAAAATACATGCTATCGAGGTATATTATGAAAAGTATTTGTCCGATAAAGGTATTATTAACATAGTGTGTTACAGGCATTATTATGTGGCACGGGGACTAGAAAATATGACTTAGTCTAAATACTCGAGTATTGTAGAGTGTCGTGGTAGGGAGGCTGTAGGCCTAACTGTAGTTTTTTAGTATTCCTGTTATAAGCAGGGAAGGTAAGCCTCTTTTAAAGGTTTAAATGTCTTAACTAATTTTTCAACCTAATGTAATTTACCATGCTCTTTTCGGTTTTCTTGCCATGATGGAGTCTTGTTAGCCCCAGTGGTAGTTGATTGCTACGTCGCAACTTTGTTTTAGATATCAACCAATAATGTGAAGTAGCTGCGGTTGGTAGGATGGCGGTGGACTACATGGTGAGAGACCAGCTGCGAGAGTTGTGGGTGCAAATCGACCGCCTGCACCTCAACTATCTGCAAACAGACGAAAGCCCACGCAAGATAGATGAGAGAAAAAGACTCGAAGGTAACTTTTATTCACTATAAACTTTGCAACGTATTACTCTCCAATATTTCTCTTTTTATATTGAACTATACGCTTAAAATTGTTTGGAATGAATGTAGAATTTGAAAATTTCAAAAGTAAAAAATTCCGAAAAATAAAACTTTGGAGGTAGGTTAAAATATAAAATATACAACAAAAATTGATTAAATCGTTGTAACAGGATGTCTACCGGTCGGGAAAAGTTGGAAGTGGTGAAAAGGTCTGGAATTTTGTGAGTTCGGGAAAAGTAGGGTCAAAAAGTCAAAAGTCAAAAATAGTAGTGAGTAGTGTAGTGAAGTAGGGTAGTGAGAAAGTAGGAATTCAGGTCTACTCATTATTTATAACACAATAATTTCACAGTATTTTACAAACTTTACTAATTATTTTACCGAAATACGGGTGGTGAGGCTAGTTTCATGGTTGGGAATTTCCAGAAAAATGGAGATCTGTTAATGTACAGCTGTAAATAAGTGTGTTTTCGGTGATTAGATACTGATCAAATCAAATCAAATAAAACGTACAATTCTTTATTTGTATAAACAAAATTGTCAGCATTACAAAGATATCAAATGCAAAAACCTCACATGGGTCATGAGGACGTGTGGTGAGTTCACCCTGGCTGCATCCATATAATTAGATCGTAACAGAATTATTTTATTTTGACACTGTTAAACTTAACCACATAAACTACATTTTATGTTAACATAGGTTTCGGCGCTAAATCAAGAATTACAACGCTGCTATGGAAAGCCAATGAACAAAGTTAAGCAAACAAAAATAATATAACAAAACTAAAAGAATTGTAAAACAATTGTAATATAAATTTTCAAGCTTTCATAAAAAGGTTGGAACAAAAAAAAAAATGAAATATATTTTTTTAAGTAATGACGTAACAATTTGAAAATTTTTTTATACTTTTGAGTCGTGGCCTGAAAAGTGAAAGTTGAGTTTCAGTCGGCAGTGTGGATGACAAGGTCAGATGTCACAATGAGTATTCGGGGGTGATAAGCGACTCAGCGTTATCAGGACCAGTCTCCGCAAGCCATGAAAGTCCGCACCAGGAAGGTTTTGCAGTGGCCTCAGGTAGTCTCCCCTCCACAGCGCCGTCTTACCCCTATTTCTCTTCGTCTTTTGTCCCCTTGCTAACTCTCTCACCACTTCCCTTAGATCAGTCCAAGGTTCAGCTCCATTGATGATTTTGACATTCCTCTATTGATTACTGTCGACACTTGGAAGTATTTGGCTGCGCTGATGGTCAGTCGGGTGCTCTGTTATCCATTTTTAAATCGCATGCGGTCACTCATTCCTCAAGACAGTTAAATGCGGATAACCTACTGAGACAGTAATTAGTTAATTAAGAACAAATACCTTAAGTATTTATTTTTTTGGTAATATGTGAAATAGTGTAAATGTTTGTGAGCGGTACGTTAGATGATGTATTTAAACTATAAAAATATAGACCTAAGTTCATTACAGATTTTGTCCTGCATCTGGAAATTAAAAGTAACAGATAAGAAACACCTAGGCATACAGCCTTCTATGAAGAAACAATTAAACTGATTAATAGTAGAACATAATAAGTTCAACAAACCAATAACATAATTTTCTCACGACGAGTTTTGGCTTTTACGAAACGGAATCCATTAAATTCATTTGTCTAAAATATAATAAGAGTTGTCAACATTTATTCATATTATCGGGTAAGATATGTTGTGGTCAAAGTTATATTAACGAATAACATGAAAGTCACAGGTACGGAGGGTAAAAAAATGTATATTTATCTGTACGTTAATATATATATAAACATTAATTTAAGGATGATCCCTAAATTGTGTAGATAGTCAATAAAATATATTCTAGATTAATATCGTCTACACAGCCTGTAATTTTATTCAAATAAGCCCTGTCTGTGAGTTGGTAATGATATTAGGGGTTTCAAGTTATCACAGGGGGTAATGTCCAGAGAGTGAATAGTGATGACGGGATATGAGCGTGAGAGGAGGTAAAAGTGGAAGGAGGATCCTGCGTGGCAGGTGCGGACTTTCATGGTGTCATGGCGGCCGCTCCCGGGACTGGTGCGGACTTTCATTTTTTTTTATAGCAACTAAGAACTGGTGCGGACTTCAGTGGTCCCGCAGGCCCGCCCCCAACGCGCTTCGGGTGCGGTAATTGTGTGTAACGGGAGCCACTATCAGGTTTGAATGACTTTGGTAGAAGATAAGTAAATTTCTGATAAATAATTGTAAATTTCTGATAAATAAAATTGTCTAATAGTTAACAACCAAGATTCTTTAAACAATTCTATAGAAGGAAATCATTTTGGTGCTTTAAAAGGAGCCTTAATGATCAATCTCTAATTTACATTTACATTACATTAATGTGTTAATTTCATATTTTTTAGAGTTACAACATTAAATGTTATTCCATCACCTTAGTGAATAAGCTGTATTGACCATATCCCGACTTTGTTACAGGGTACATCCGAGAGTACCTGTACCTGGCGACTCACGAGGCCAAGTTCTGTTTCCGAGAGACGGCCGAGGTCCTGCACCGCAGTGTGGAGCGACAGGAGGAGTTCAGCCCGTACCGCGCGACTGCTGCCTGGACCGCCATAGCTGCGTATGCGCACAACCTACTGGCCCAGCCCTGGCGCAAGGAGTTCCATGAAATTAAGGTGTCATGTTCACACTTTCAGTAAAACGAATTGCTTCTTGGTTTGTTTTTCCTTTTTATACTAAGATTCGATTATATAGCCTACTAGGTTTTGCCCATAACGGCTTCCCCGTGATTGAATTTATTGTATATAGGTAATCAAATCTCTTTAAAGAGCAATGAACTCTTCTTCCTTTAGAATTAGGCCTATATTAAAACTTTGAAGTAGGCTTAGTGTGAGCAGAGCATTAAAGGAATGTTGCATAACCCTTTTTTAGTGAGCACCTATTAGCAAACAGGAACGATTATGTCAAACTTCACCCACCCCCCCCCTCAGGCCCTATAGTCATTATGAAGTCTTATAGGGGTATCCTTAAGGACTTAAAAACTATTTTTGCAAGACTGTTTCTTTGTAAGCACTTATGAGCAAAGAGGAACGTCCACATAAATTTTCAACCCTGTTGTCCCTAGAGAAATTTTGAAGTCATGTGGGATGGAACTCCAAAGAACTTCAAAAATTATACTTGCAAAAACGTTTCTTAGTGAGTAGGGGTGGACGAGTACTCGACTAACGAGTAATTACTCGATTAGTTAGCCCTACTTGGTATCGAGTTGAGTAGTTTAAAATACTCTAAAATCCGAGTCGAGTAGTTGAGTTGACATCTCCGTATCTATTGGCAAAATTGGCAAATCGCCAGTTTTGTTGGTGTTACTGATACTTGACAAATAAATTCAAGAAAATAGCAATGTTTGTAATTTATTCATTTTTTCATCCCTTTTTTAATTTGTTTAATTTAAAAACGTAATTAACCTATCGGCAACCTGAACATCGCTTGAGACATCCATTTTGAATTTTACCTCCAGCAGACGATAAGGAGAAAGAACGACCGGCAGACGAAAGATAAATAACATTAAATTAAAAATTGTTTTTCATTTTATTTAATTTTATTTTATTATCTATAATTTTATCCTAAAACAAAAGACAGATGTCAAGAAAACGAAACACTTCCAAATCTTGGACTGGACTTGAGTGGCATTGTGGCGAAGACGGCGGCTTTAACTGCACAGATTGTTAGGGGTAGTGAGTCAACATAGCTACTGATTTATATAATATTCATTTGTATGGTACATTTTTAAAACATTTCAAAACAATGATTTAAAACTGATTCAAATAACTTTAGACAAAAAAAGAGCTGTGTTGACATTAAGCGTGTGATGGAGTAAAATTAATTACCTGATTAATGGTAATCCTTTTGTTGTGACAGCAACTAGTTTCGACTCACGTCGGAGTCATCATCGTGCTTGTACAAAGAAGTGAATTCTCTTCATATGAAGGTCGTCAAAATAATAAAAAATTTAATAAACAAACACGGACACATATCACACAGAACGAACAACACGACGGACACGAACACAGACGTAACTGTTTTTTTCGTATGTCTGTGTTCGTGACAAATTTGCCCACTAAAATTGTTGTATTCCTTTTTGACTACCTTCAGATAAAATATACCTAAGACCAGTATTATAGTTGGATAAACATTTAATATTTATACATTTTCTTGCAATGACTTTTGAGGTCCATTTAAAAAGCATAAATGTGTAAAAGACAGAACATAGGGCTCAGCCTTATTTTATATGGTAACCTTAAATTGATTCATGTTTACTATTTAAAATAAAATGAAAAACTGACAACTGACAACCAATGCCATTGAAAAACCAAACTGAAACCGAACCGATAAATTTTGCAAACAGACCCATCACTAATAATAATAATATTTAATTCTCCACAAGTATTATAAATTATTTACAAAGAAAAACTAAACAATACTTTCAGAAAAATAATGCACATCTTTGAGAAGATTTGGTCTTCTGTGTTTGGGCCTGAATCTCAGATAAAGGCCAAAAAAATGGCAATAAAAGTTAAACATTAAAATCTATTTATTCTTTGATGGACAATACTCCTACCGCCCATTTTGAATGTCTTTGACTGTTCAATGTTTTTCTTTCAGACGTACTGCGGATATTACAAGCACAACCTGGAGAGTAATCTGGTGGGGGCGGAGCTGATGCTGGAGGCGATGGGATACAAGCACTCGGGCCGCTCGACTCTGGTGCTTGACGGCCCCGTGGACCCAGACCGAGTGACGATGGTGTCCCGTGACTCACTCGTCGCACTGGTCGAGTGTCAGGTATGTGTAGCTGATGGGATACAAGCACTCGGGCCGCTCGACTCTGGTGCTTGACGGCCCCGTGGACCCAGACCAAGTGACGATGGTGTCCCGTGACTCACTCGTTGCACTGGTCGAGTGTCAGGTATGTGTAGCTGATGGGATACAAGCACTCGGGCCGCTCGACTCTGGTGCTTGACGGCCCCGTGGACCCAGACCAAGTGACGATGGTGTCCCGTGACTCACTCGTCGCACTGGTCGAGTGTCAGGTATGTGTAGCTGGATGGGATACAAGCACTCGGGCCGCTCGACTCTGGTGCTTGACGGCCCCGTGGACGCAGACCGAGTGACGATGGTGTCCCGTGACTCACTAGTCGCACTGGTCGAGTGTCAGCTATGTGTAGCTGATGGGATACAAGCACTCGGGCCGCTCGACTCTGGTGCTTGACGGCCCCGTGGACGCAGACCGAGTGACGATGGTGTCCCGTGACTCACTCGTCGCACTGGTCGAGTGTCAGGTATGTGCAGCTGATGGGATACAAGCACTCGGGCCGCTCGACTCTGGTGCTTGACGGCCCCGTGGACCCAGACCAAGTGACGATGGTGTCCCGTGACTAGCGATGTAAAATTCCCGGGAATTTATGATCAGGGAAATATTCCCTGGGAATGTTGCCGGCAATATTCCCAAATTTCATAAATTCCCGGGAGTGTATGATTTAAAAGTAAGATAGCACCAAATGATATTGTTAAATAGGTATTATGCATTATAAAGATGAAAAAATTAAACCCCCCACTGACTTAAAGTAATTCCCCAACTGTTTGAAGAAAAAATTAAAAAAAAAAATTCGGGAATTCATGATTTAACAACACAGTCTTTTAAAACATGTAGGCCTAAATAATTCACAAATTTGGTGGTTAAATAAAACACAAACTCAGTTTAAAAATAAAAAATATCATAGTATATTGAAAAAAAACATGAAAAATTACATTGTTAGCAATTTAAAACACTTTAACCGAAACTCCTGTCTGACAGGCCCAACTATTTTCATAAATCCACATTGGCAACACTGCTTGTAAAGGCAGAAGCCCATCCTCCTAATGCTTTCCTCCCACCTCCTCCCCTACTTGGTGATATATTTTTTATTCAGTTTTGTTCGGTGCCATGACCTTTACAACTGATCTGATAAAAACCTGCAGGTCTCAAAAGCCCAGGGTTTCCATTAGTAGTGTAAGAAGTGTTTCACTTACATTTATGTTTTTATTTCAATTATTTTTTAGAAATATGGAAAGAGATAAGAAAAACATGTCAAGGATAAGTGTACTGGCAAAGTGTACAGCCCAAATGAATCATAATAGACCATGTTGAAAATGTTGAATTATAAGAAGAGATTTTATATAAATTAAGAGCCTTAAAGCTTAAGAACCTAAATTCTGGGGAATTTAGAAATTTTTATTGGATTTTAATATTTTTCTTTGGTTATTCATTTAGTTTCCTTTAATACTAAAATATTTTTTCAATTATATGGTGACAATGCATTGGCCATGTAATAAAGAATTTTTGACCGTCTGCCTACTTTTGAAATATTAAATTTCGATGTTTTTTCAAAATTCCCAGTGTTTTCCATAAGTTCCCACTTGTTTATAATGGTTATTATTTAATAGGAGCATTGATATTGACTGTAAGTGAATAATATCTCTAAATTAGCTTAATTTTTAGGTTCTTAACAGGTAAATCAGTGTGAAATTGCTCAAAAGTAAAAAGATTTTATAAATTCCCACTTTTTGGCAATCTTCCCCGCCCAAGGAAATATTTCCGGCAATATTCCCATTTTATAAGTTCCCTTCCATTGGGAATATTGCCGGCCCACATCACTACCCGTGACTCACTAGTCGCACTGGTCGAGTGTCAGGTATGTGTAGCTGATGGAATACAAGCACTCGGGCCGCTTGACTCTGGTGCTTGATGGCGCAGTGGACCCAGACCGAGTGACGATGGTGTCCGCTTAGGGTGTAAAGTAAATTCACTTGATTATTAAGTTTTTATCTTTTAAAGCTACAAATCTATGATTTTTCAATGCACATCACTCTTTATTTTGTGCATGACTGCTAAACCATAACCATAGTTTAAATATATGAACTCTCACAACTACAGTCTACCTACAGCTCTCTACTGTGTTTTAAATAGTATGCTTTTGGTTAAACTCACAATTTAGTATGTGTTATTAACATTTATGTTTCTTTAAGTGAAAAATTTTTCCTATGTTAATTGGTTTTTCCATCCAAAATATTTTGTGAGCAACATCTATTTTTGCAGATCATAAGGAGCATTTACGCAGAGGTGTTCAAGGTGATGTCCTCTTGCACGTGGCTGGAAGTTCTGCAGTATCGGGAAACACATGTTTGCACACCCGAGCAAGCAGTGAGGGGACTTACCTACAGGTAAACAAAGCTTTTGATCACATTCTCAAAACATTAAAATTAGCCTGAGACGTATCATTTGACCATTAAAATTAGCCTTAGACGGTCAGACGTATCATTTGACAGATCCTAAATCAAATTGAATACAGTTAAAACCCACAAACTCTACTCTTTATAACTATACACGCTAGATATCTTGAAACATCCTCACCAGCTGATAAGGAGGATAAGAAGATGTATTCTATTACTTGAACTCTGTATCTTTGACCAACAAATGCTGGTATAGTAGATTGCATCGTGAAGACACATAGTTGAAGTAATTTAATTTTCCAAGTATTTTGTATGTTGTGTCTATCTACGCCAGTGGCATATTTTAATGTTTTGACGGGGAAAGGTCCAAACCCCAGTCTTGTTACTATCTAACATCGATCAGTCGAAGTTTTAAACTACTGTTCGCTCCAGTTGAATTTCGTTCCTTGTTTCCGCCTAACCTCTGAAATACTTTTCCCTCTACCCTCGTTAATTGAATTTAACCGTTTTTCGAAAGACATATCAATATTTTTACGTTTACCACTCATCTTTGTCAAAAACAAGATACTTAAACATCGTACTGATATCAAATGTGTAACGACCCAAAATTGTAGGGGGGTAAAACTGAGCTACTTACTTGTGACGGCCCAAAAATCCCTAGACCCATAAATAATACTCTCAGTTTGCACCACCCTAATCATAACAATTTTACCGTCACTAAATATCATATATTTTAGGGAATTTTGCTTTATTTGCAGTCTAGCCCAACTAGGCAAGACAGCAAGACAGCAAGACAGTTACCTCTTGGATAATCCACCAAAACCTCGGCTCATGCATGGTTTATGGAATGTGCTGACGCGATGTCTGTCATCACCAAGCGGTGTGTTGAGTTGTCGACAATGTCCAGTTGTAGTATCATTAATGTCCGTAGTGATCCAAAGGCTGCAGCACCAGTCGACAAGCATCCAATCCAGCTAAGTGCTGATTGGCCGGGACTGCTTCAGCGTGCTGACGAACAATCGTCACATCGTACCAGTCGGAGATGTGAAGTTGAGTTGAGCGCCTGCGTCTGGCGTCGCGCCGCGGCGCCACCGCCGCGTCAATGGCGGTGGCCCGAGCTTCGGGTTAATGAGTGTTTGTCCTCTGTCCCGGCATTGCGATACTTTGGCAGTGAACGATATTGTAAATACATCATTTAAGTTATTAAGTATTCAGTCCGATGCTCTAGGGGTTTTGTTTCATTTTTATTCAATCGGTTAATTATTTGTGAAGTTTTGTATTTTTATGTTTAGGCTAACCTGACAAATAAATTCGTTTTGTGTTTGTTAAAATGATTTGAGTTATTTCGCTCCCAGAAGACGCGTGGTGCTACATACTGACATCCATGGCCAATAACAACCTTAATTTTCATGATGGAGGTAATAGGCCTACCTAGGCCTAGTGAAGCATTGTTATCTAAATAAAACATCCCAGCCAGATGTAAAAAGATATAGATGAAAGATTTCCAGTGCTTAGTTTTATTGTCCCGTGTGCCCATGAGACAAAATTACATGTAAAATAAATTTTTCCTTGAATAAAGAGTTTTGAATTTGAACAAAGGTAATGTTGTTGCAGGTTGCACCAGCGCAGGTACGAGGAGCAGCAGCAGTTCCGGACACAGATGGACAGCTACAACACGGTGTCCCGATACCATCACCCTATGGAGCAGTGTCCATACGCACCGAGGTACCATTACAACTACACAATGCCGTCGCCCCGCTATGGGGTCATCAGCCCCCCGCATCAGCTGCCCCCGTCGTACCCATGTACCCCATCAAGCCCCACGAGGTGTACCCCAGCAACTACTACCCGGTGCAGAACGGCTACATCCCCTGCCCGTCCCCCCGCCGCCGGTGCTCATGCCCAACTACTCGTGTTCGGTGCCCACCGCGCAGTTGATCGAACTGGACCTGCGCACGAACCTCCCTCCTACACAACCAACACACACCGGAGAAGCTCCTCGATCATCGGGTGAACACGAAGTGAGGAAGAATGGAGAGCGGTATCCCTCGGATGTGTGTAGTAGGTCGACCACTTCTGATGACCTGGGGAGTCGGAAAAGCGGAAAGAAGGAGGGAAATTGGGATAGCAACTGGGGATACGTCTATCAGAGGTTGGAGGAGAAGGGAGGGAAGAAAAAAGAGGAATTTATCGAGAAAAGGAAGGAGAATAAAAGGCCTCCATCACCATTAGATTTAGATGACGCTTTAAAAGCATTCAGTCTCGACGACCTTCATCAACTCTCTGTTCCTGATCAGAGAACGTTGAAAATAAACGAAGCTTTAAATAAAATTAAGTTGGACGAAGTGGATGGCAAAAAGAGAGAAAACAGGGTTAGTCTTTACGATAATTCATCTCCGCCGAGTAGCAGTAGCCCTAAACAAATTCAAACTGCTCCGGTTAAGGACTCGAAGAAATCCGAAGATTCTAAACTGTTAGGTGTGAACGTGAGGAAACTCACGGTGAAACTGTCAGATAAGTGGGAGTGTGTGGCTTGCACTTACCACAACTCGGGGACTCGGGATGTTTGTGAAATGTGCGGGAAGAGTCGTAACCGAGGGGGAGAGATGAAACCGCTAGCGAGTGGAGGAAGGCAGTGTCCGCAGTGCACGCTGGTGAATGAGAAGGGAGTCACGACCTGCGAAGCGTGCGGCAGCAGCCTCAAGGACTCCCCAACCTACATCTGACCAACATCTCGGCACCACTCATCCAACCCGAATATGTGTCTTATGGTAGAGTAAGTAGGCTTAACTAATCCATGCAGCTCGAGCGTCGATAAGGCTGAATACCATGTAGCTTTTGTTGTAACTTCATAACCGTGGGTTATCGTTGAATTGCGTGTCTGACACGAAAAACTTATTCTTTGATGATGTTGAATCTTTTTATGACTTTCAGCTTGAAATATGTTTGAATATTAGTGGAGAGAATCTTCAGGTGTAAATTATTGTGAAATGAAATACTTCCTTCTATTTTGGAGATCATTGATTTAAAATACATCTCTTCCTAAGACGTAGATGTAACACTAATTTTTATACGACGAATACTCTTAGTAGTTTGTTTTCTTGGAAAGCATTATTAAGTTTCTTCAAGTAAACAACTACAATAACTTATTTCTTCAATAATGTAATAAGCTAGAATGAAAACATATAATTAAATACGTAAGCACTGATTAACTATAGTAAAAACAAAAAGTATTTTATATGAAATTTATTAAGTTTAAGTATTTTTTGTAGCATTCATGGATAAGTGTTGGTTTGAAAAAATCTATTTAGTTCAAATATATATTTAGTTTTGTCTTTCTTAAATGATATTGTCAGACAATTAATAACGTAATTAATATACTAAAGTGATTAAAAATTGAAACACCAAATTAGTCTCTGAGAGTTTATCATTTAGTCATTTTTGTATTCACAACGATATCTTGTGATAGTAACTTGTTGAGTTTTAGTGACTATTGTGTTTGTGCTGTGTGCTTGTCATACACTATTTTTAAAGACTCTTTAGTAGACAAAATATATTTTATATCCTCTCTATTTTAGTGGAAATTTTATTTTAAAATTACCGTAGAATCACGACTATCCAGATAACTGTTTTATTGGTGTTCTATGTTGTATTTTTCTGTCTGATTTTTTTTTCAGGTTTGGTTCAAATTTTCTTTTTTATGAGCAGATTGACAAGTTTGGCTTGAAATTTAAAAAGACTGCGTATTTTTTAGCTCTAAAATCGTTCATGACACCTAATATGACAAACACATGCATTATCCTACTATTTTATGTTGATTGAAAACACATTATTTTGTCATATGTAGATTAACATTCAAGCATATCACTTGCTATGTGTTTTTGTATAGTAAAAATTGAATCAGTAATATTCTCAATAGTCAGTGTGTTTAATCTGGTTAAACACGTGCAATTTTTCCATATGTCCGCATTTTGAGTGCTGAACTAATTTTTCTTTCCCTTTAAATTATTATTTTCACTTAATTAGGTACCTATCCCTACTCATTCGTCATTATCTCTTTTCAGTTCAATTGTCTCTCATCCTGAGACATGCATAATATTGTGTATGTCTTACGCCAAAAATGACTTTATTACACATTCAAACATATTTTTGAGACATTGTAAATTTTATTTATTTTATCTGAGTAGTTAAATGTCATAAATAATTATCTAGGATATTCCTGATTCTACTGCACTTTGTAACAATACACATTTTGATAGTACTCGTAAAAACCTACATGAAACCTACTAATAAAACAATTCTTAAAATATTTTATACTGGTACTTAGTTTAATACAAAACTTTAAGTGATAGATTATAGCACAACTAGTCATGTTAGGTTTGTTCTCTTGTGTAAATGTTTGTGGGTTTGTAAGCATCTTGTTTGGTTAGTACAAACTCTTGTCACAGTTTGCTGTTATCTGATTCGTTAAAGTAATAATTTGCACAATTGTTTTCTAACATCCACTTGGAATAATCAATCTGAACCCTTTGACAGCTGAGCATCGTAGGGTGTGAGCAGTACAGCTCGTATAACAGCGCAGGAGGGCTAGAGTGCCATGCCCGTTTGTACCTTTACACATTAACTTCTGTCATTACATTAGTTTTAATGTTAAAGTGTTGGTCAAAACTCGGTGCTCAGTGTTTGGATGGAGCCTGGATGTATTTTGGCTTTTGGCAGTCTATGGGAACACGGCAGCGCTTGGATTTAATATAGGCTCTGGTCTGTCAGCGCATTTCTGGCCAAAGCCTAGTTTCATCTTCGTTTGAGTTATTTTATTACAGATATTTGATTTAAATGTGTTAAATTATTTATTGACATAGTGTGGAAATTTACATTTGCCTTTATTATTATATTTTATTTATTTCATCAACCAGTGATTCATAAGACATTTCAGAAGTGATTTTTATTATTGTTATAATGAAATAAAGTTTCTGTCAAAGTTGCAACGAGTAATTTGTGTTCAAATTGAAACATTGAAAGGTTTTGAAAAGTGAGTAACATTTTTCATAGTTTAAACTACAAAACAGATGTGGAACAGACATTTTACAATTGGATGTTGGGCTTTACTGAAAAGAACTTGCTGTTAGACCAAATAATCATAGAGCTGAACTGAGTTTGAATAATTTTAAGCTTGCTCCAAAAAGGCAATAAATTTATGTAGAACATTTATTTGTGTTTGCTGAAATGGTCAATATGACTCTTTAAGTTATTTATTAGTTTAATTTTTGTGCTGGTAGCAGCGCTACGGTTGTTATTTTAATTTCTGAGTTTAATGTGTGTTAAAATTTCTTAAACAATTTAGTTTTTTTTTAGTAAGTTACAGTATGTTTTAACTTGGTTCTAAGTGTTAACAAAGATTTTAGTTAATTTTGGTACCATTTTTAGAGTTTAACAATCTAAGCTGATATTATACAATTTAATATCAATTTAATGGTAATCATTGTAAATAAATTAAAATCAAATAGCAGGTGGAAACAATAATGGAAAAAATCAGTGGGTGCCATCAATTTAAGTTACCTTACCTTTTTAAGTTGGCAATTACTGACCCTCCTATTAGTTTTTGTTTTTATGGAATGAAATTTAAATATATAAACATACTTTTGGTAGGTCTGGAAATTAAAATAAGATTTGGAAGTTTGAGTGAAACATGGAGTATTTTTTAGAGTTTCTACTTAACTAATAACCTCAAGCTTTTCTTACAGCGCTGTAGACTACTTATAATTTGCAAACGTCGTTACCATTCATGCACTTAATCAATTATATTTTACTGAGATAATGTATATAGTGACATAACCTTATGATAAAATCTATTTTTTAATCAAATAAAAATTGTAGATAAAACATGTATACTTCAAGGATTGTTGTGTATTAAAAATTATTTATTGTATTTTACTTACTGTATACTGATGACTTTTGTATCATAGTATTTGTATTTTATTGTTTGTATAGTAAATTATGAAGTAATTAAATGTTACATTCAAAGCTAAAAAGCTTGCATTGTTTTTTCTGGGTCTCATTTTCCAAAAATTTATTTTCAAAAAATTATTTAAAAGAGAATATAACAGTACCTATGTTTTTCCAATATTAGTAGTTTATTTCCTCTCACCCCCCTTAACCCTTTGTCGAGGAAGGTATTTTTACAAAAAATGATTATGGACACTCTGGAACTCCTAACGCCTGTCAAAAATTAGTCAAGATGTTCCTGACCGTTCTTGGGTATGTCAAGATGTTCCTGACCGTTCTTGGGTATTCATTGTTTTTTTATCAATTATTTAATACAAATGAGATATGAAAGACTCCATAACAAGTTTACAATAAAATTACCCCCCATCGCAGCAGACCTGCGTACTCAGTGAATTTCCAAATTTGTTATATTAATTTTGGCCAGATGAACCAATATACAAACTTTCATCACGAGCTCATAAATAGGGAAATAAATGTCTATTCTCCTTATGATAAATATAGGGAGAGAGTATGCAGGTATGTTGTCATAGGAAACACTAAAAGTAGGTTTTTTAGCATACAAAAATAAGTTCCATCAATATCTGTCCATAAAGGTAGGTTTACAAGTGAGAGTTTTTCACTCTCGGAGAGTAGTTAGTTACTCTCGTAAAAATCTCAGACAGCTGTTGATAGTACTCGCAGAAAACTGTCTGGGATTAACCATCTTGGAAAATTCGCTGGTTGTGTAACCTCTGCGAGTACCTGCTGTGAGTACGAAACTCTCTGAGAGTGAAAAACTCTCACATGTAAACCTACCTTAAAGATGTTTGCTTGTATCCTTGTACTCTCTGTATGATCAACATTGGAAAAGAGTATGCAGGTTTGCTGCCACGATAAGTACAAAAACCAAGATTTTTTACCATAAATGGATGAATGAATCTCAACCAAATGAAACTAAATACCAAGTTTCATTAAAAAATATTGGTTATTAAGTGAAATATTACCACATCTTTATTCTCCATAAGATTAAAAATGGAGCCCCAAAATACAATGTAGTCTTAAGACTTTTTAATATCTCGGTAAACAATGGAGATAGAGCAAAGCTTGAAACTACTAAATTGTGTGTTTTTTTAGCTAAATCCAGTAGTGAAAATAAAAATTTAAAACAATGACATATTAAAAATTCAAAAAATCCATTTTTGGGGTACAAAATCCCCCAAAACTACCCATTCCAGCAAGTTAATATAGCTGGTTTACGAAATCATTGAAATACGAAATAAAAGTATGGTTACACATGTCTACCAAATTTGGTCTCGATCGGACCGTTTTTACGAGAGTTATCGTGTCTAGGGACACATACATACATACATGCATGTATATAAATTTGAATGACTATTATTTTTGTCCCTGGGCACCTAAAAATGAAAAAGTAACATGGTCCCGGGCCTAGGTCTTACCTCGGTAATAGCTATGGGAAATTTGCTAAAACTCGCCATTAAACCTATGGATATGAGTGTTTATTCTTTGAATTATTAGCAGGAGGGCCCGGGAAGCACCCGCAAGTAGCATTGAGGACATGACCTGTTATGCTGTGATATGTCACTCCCGCCACCTGCTGTGTAACTTGACACTCTTGGCGGCGATTCCACTTGCAAGCTTTGTTACAGTCCTTTTGTTGTATTTTGTTTAGTTTTTCACTCTTATGTGAAAAATTAATAGAAACATAGACATTGAAAACACTGAATGTATAGTAGTTGCCAAAATTAGAGAGACTGGAGGCAGGTAGTCAAGGCCCGTTATAATCCTTTTTTGACTAAACATCCCTTATTATAACGCGGCCAACCGGGTAGACACCGGAAGGCCGCCCGGGTCTCGGGGAATTCTCAAAATTTTGACCACAGCCTAAATTGTCCAAAAATTGAACCAATGCACGTACAACAACAATTGAACCACCAGTTTGAAGAAGGGAACAAGTCCGAAAATGTGTTTTCGGGAAACTAACAAAAACTGTATAGCTACTATCATAGGGTTCGTTAGAAATGTTTGTTGATTTTTTGTGTTCGCCGAACAAGTTCGCCACGAATGTTCGGCCAGTGTGGACGCGGCTTAACAATGAATGTCAAGAAAGTATTTTTAAAGGTAAACAATCTGATCATTGTTGGTAGGTAGCGTGAAACAAACGTATACATAACCGAATAAGTAGGGACATCCTTATGGGGAAGTGAGAACGCCGCCCCCTATACACAGATAGCACCACCAAGATGGTAAGGATTAGTCTGATTGGTTGAATGGAAACAGATAAATAATGTCACAGAAGTTTGTTATTGTTTTGATTTTTTGTAAACAAATATGCTCATATTGACATGTAAGAGGCAGAAAGAGCGCTTCTGTTTAATATTTAGATAATAAGAAATAATTAATATTTTTGTAGCTAATTGTGATCACTTCTATAGTAATTTAATAAATGTATCTAATTCCATGTTCAAACTAAAAATCAATACTTTGCAGAGAGAGATAGAAATACAGACATAAAGAGAGAGAGAGAACGATATGTACATTCCAACTATAGCTGGAAATTCCCCCCTTCACCCCGGATCAGGTGATTTTCCTGACTTTTGATTGGTCAATTCAAATTCAATTGAATTATCCACCGCTTTAACGTTAGTTGAGCAGTAGACTTCTCTCGTGTTAGTTAGTGGCCCTCACATCAATATTTTTTGTCTCCTCCCAAAACTTAAACGAGTTTTGTAGTTTTCTCATTATATCTAATTTAAACTCAACTCTGTGTTAAGTGAAATTCCCAAGTGTTTAGTTCTCTACTCTTCAAGAACTTCATTGTGCGTGATTCGCGGCAAGACAAAGACTATCACTGCGTGTACTAACCGCGATCGCGTCCACCAAGAATTTGTGCACATAGACATTTTTCGTTGCGTTTCCTCAAGAGTCGCGACCCCGTAATCCTGGAAGTCCGCTGTCACCCACCCTCACCACGGTCCCGGCGAGGAGACGTGCCCACGCTATCCCGCCCTTACCATTAGCGTCCAGTTCCGGAGATGTCACAAGGTACTGTTACATTTGATTTGAGTGTGTTTTAGTGATAAAAATAATTTGTGATATTGAACATTGTTCGTCAATATATTTTCAGTTAATCAAATTCAATTGTTTAAGTCAAAGTCACATCTTCCGTTTCTCAACCTCTTTTCAGCTAATTTAGCTGATGGTCCTCCGTGTTGTTAAAAAACCATAAATCTCAAAACGCAAAACAGCTTCCCATGACAGTATGGAGAAGAAATCATTGCATGAGCTCTTTATTTTCCTGTGGTTTACGAGGGCAAAAATAACAATTTTTAACATGGGATGTCCCTACTCATTCGGTTCTGTATACATTGGTGAAACATCACAATTTCCTTGAACAGAAACATGGTTATAACTTTTTGTTTGTAGTAAATTGTTCTAGTGTATTTTGAGATATTGTCCAATAATGTGGACAAATCTGTGCCCGTAAAGTAAATAGGGATATAGGGTAGTGAATAAACTATCAACATTAGAGAAATAAACTTTTTTGTATGTAGTATAAGAATAGAAGTAAAGATTACTTATATCACTTTTACATATCCCCTAACACATTTATGATGTAGTTTTTACCATTTTACTGATCTTCCTAGTTCACGTTTTATTGCAAATAGTTTTACTAAATGGAATCACAAAAGTATTAGAGACATAGTGTCAAATTAAAGTACAATACCGTAATAATTAACTTATAATCAGGTACATTAACTTTTAAGTATCAGTCGGTTATATTAAAAGCTGTTAAAATAATTAATATAATAAACCTTACCAAGACCCTTATTTTTAGTTAAATGAATGACAAAAATGCATTACTAAATATGGATTGCCAACGAATCTAGAACTGCGATACAGGAATGAAAAATAGGCCTATGTAAAGTGGATTCTGAATTACGTTGTCAAATGTTTTGTATTTGCAAATCTCCAATAACCATCAATCTGCGAACTATAGCAGTTACGGTATTAATTTATTCTTCGATAACTGGTTTTACATCTTTAGCAAGTCTGTACTGTTTGCTAATTCTTCATTCTATCCCCGAGCTTGATAGAATTAACATGATGTACAGAGGTGGTGCTACAGAGGTAAAACCCTACAAATATAGGAGGAGTTTAGTTGAAAAGCATAGAAAATGAGGGTCTTGAAAAAGTTTAGAAGACTAGTTTGAAAGCGGGAACAGCAGCTGGGTTGCGGTTTCGTTGTTCATCATCGCATGGACCCAGCCCCGGATGGGTGGTAGGTTGGTGCACAGGGATGGTTTGAACATGTTGGCCTCCATCCCCATGTACAAGCCCACGAGGGACCCGTTGAACACCAAGAGACTGCCGTATAGAGTCTGAAACAGGATTGAGATAAAGTAATCTTGCAACAAGGCTTGAAAAGGATGGGAAATAAACTATCAACTACTTAAGAACTAAACCAGAGTCTCAAGAAATTAACAATGCTTAACATGTTCATCGTGGCATGATTTGTCGTGTATCTCACCGCCATCCTGAGTTATTGAAACCACCACTCGTATCGTAGCAGCAGCAGTGTGGACCACTCGAACGTATTCAATTTGTTAATAAAATAGAAATATAATATTTTTTTACAACCAAAGTAATTAACCGAGATATTTGGGTCTTCATTACAAGGAAGGAAGCTTATATTAACCTCTTCGTGGATTAACTATTGTTGATAAAAGAGGTTTTTTCTGTGGTCTTTGTTATTTTGGATTAATTATTACTGTAATCTAAATTTTGAAGGATATTTCAAGATTTCTCAGCGCATTAATAAAAAATTTGACAATGGTTTTTGCAAGTAATGGGGTCTTAGGAACTAAGGAGGATACACTAAAATCAGGATTTCTTATTTGCAAAATGTGCCAGTTAAACAGCTGGTCTCTTCTTGCAATGTTCTTGAATGTCACCATTGTTGTCACTTGTCACTCTCACTGTCCATGAAACAGTGACATTTAAGGGTGATTTAGCTCTATAGTGCTAATAAATTCCAAAGTTGTAGATGACATTATGACGAATAAGGGGTCGTCCATAAATTATGTCATCTGAAATTAGGGGGGGGCGGGAGAGGGTCCAGATTGTAAATGACGGTAAGGTGATGTGCAAGGGGGGGGGGGTCGGCTTTGATATGACGTCATTTTAAATATTATGTTTTATATAACATTTTAACAGTAAAACAATTATAAATTCTAACACAACTCAACTATTATAAAATAATTATCTATAAAATACATTAGACTATTTTAAGGTGTTGTTTTATAGTTTATTTTTCCATTGAGAAAGTCATTTTGGCTTTATTTCTGAAGGTAAATTCAGATTTGATTGGTCAATTTTTTTAGTTTATCATGTAGCGTTTGAAAAGCATTATTTTTACTCAAAACGGAGGTTTGTTAAAAATGATGTCATTTTTCCGTGAGGGGGGGGGTCAGACAGATTATGATGGTAGGATGATTTTAGGGAGGGGGGGGGGGTCCAAAAATGGCCAAAAAGCAATGACGTAATTTATGGACGGCCCCTTAGGAAATTTGAATAAAATAGCCAAAGATGACTTCACACGATACACAAATTGAAGAAAGTAATAAACTTACCACTTGGAAAGGCAGAATATGGTCCAGGACTGCACAAATATTGCTCTCGGTGAGGTCAAAGTCTGGATAAAAAGCTTTGCAGTCTGTGACGGGAAGAATATCTGCTTGGTTCCTTTGAACATTGTAATCCTGAAAGGCCAATCAGTTTTAGTTTAGTTATTACTCTTACTCTTACTCTAAAATACGGTTGTAATATTCTTGCGTGTTTTGCTTTGAAACTTGGATGAAAAATATTAAAATTATAAAAGAGCGTTGGAAAGTAATATGTTAAATTAAAAGAAAATTCATGAAGCAAGTTGGTATCCATGTATTTTTTTTTTTAACCAAAACCATTGCATAAACATTTTGTGGCCTTGTTTTTATCACAAGACTATTTTTAAAAACACATGGAAAAGATTTATAGAAACGAACATCTATCTTTATTTTTTGACATAATTTGTTTTTGTAACAAATTCCTCTCCAAAACCAGCGTCACATTTCTAACCTTCATTTCATAACCCTCAACTTCAAGTTTCACAACACAATCCATCACCGCATTGGAGGGCTTATTCCTCACGACATATACCTATATGTATACATATATATACCTATATATACCTTATATATACCTATATATACCTATATTCATGGTAGAACCATGAATTTTCTTGTGTGGAAGCTAAATATTTTGTGAATACTGTATGTGTTAATATTACTTCACAACCTTCATAAAAACCACTTTGGGTATATAATTTATTGAATTCTATTCTCACGTGTTCCTGCTGTTTTTTTGATCTCTCAAAACTCATATGCAATTTTTATTGGATCTTTTCAGTAAAATAGTTGTTAAAAAATAAACATTTTGTCTTATCCAGTACAGTACTACTCACATCGCCCCAGGCCCACATGACGGCGCTGTCGCCCATGTCAGGAGCTGCTTCAGCAATCGTGATCAGCCGCACAGTCTCACTCGGCTCGATCACCTCAGCAGTCTTCAGCAGGGCTACATCGTTGTTGAATTGCTTGAACATCGGGTGCACGAACACCCGCTCCACGCTCAGCATCTGGCCCCCGGCGACCGCGGAGCCACTGCCCACCCTCACCCGCAGCTGGTCGGCCTTGAAACTATGAGTATAGAACATTTGATTAGTATTTGTGTGGTACCGTATGTAACAAGTATACAGGGTGTCCCAAATTTACTGTCCCAAACTTCACTAGGTTATTCGTTATTTTTAAGCAAACAAAAGTCATTATGTAATGAATAGTCATATCTTGCTTTTTCACTCTGTCTGATTGAATGTGTTCTTCTTTATTATCTCTATTTCTGTAAAGATATCAGAATTAAAAATTGCAAGGTGGGTACATTTAGCCAGTTGCATTTAACTGAAAATTTCAAAGTGATATAACTTTCTGTTTCAAAACCACGGCAATCCACAATTTTCAAAGCTATAACAATACCTAGATTAAAAATTGGACAACAAATAACTGAATAAATGAGAATTTACTCAACACAAATATGTCAATAGACCAAAAGGACATTTCAAGAGAAGATTTCAATGTTTTCTAAAGAAGTCTTACAGTTTCTGTAAGTGCCACTGTGGTCACATGGCAGGCATTGATAATAGCCAAGTTTTGACCAGATAATCCAAGCTTATTGATGTTTACACTTCTACAGCTCGTATTATGCGCCAACATGATTCCAGGAGGCTCAATATGGCACTGGGGAAGTTGAACCTTTATTTTTGACATAACCCAACATAAAGAATTTAAGTTCAGTCTGCAAGAAGTAAAAAGTTTTGAGCCAATAAACTTAGAAACATTCGGCCACAACTTGACTTGAATTATGCCTGTCATGTGTAACAATGGACACATTTATGGAACACTAGCTGACTAATCACTCAAAATTTTAATGGATTTTATGAAAAAAAAATATTTAAAAACATATAAGAAATTAAAAATTTGTTATTAAACATAAATCAAAATGTTAACTTACGCTCCCATTTGAAATGCTGTCACTAAAATCCATTTTTCTCCACAATCGCTCCTGCACCTAGTAAAAAATTGTTTTTGTGTAGTATTGCTACCTGTAATTACAAAAGTCTTAAAAATATGAATAAAATTCATAAAGATGCAGTATCTGAAAACTAAAACACAAAGAAGGTCTAGAAATTTCTAACGCCAATAATTTATACAGTGTCAGTCTTTATTTGCAGTTAGGACAGTTTTAGGGCATGTTGGGAGTACCAGTTCAGTGTTTTCATAACAAATTCCTCTCCAAAACCAGTGTCACATTTCCTTCAGTCCTTGGTTTTTTTTATATACCCTCCTATATCTTTTTACGAGTTTTGGTCCCTTCTTCCATGGTTCTGTATACATAATATTTTTAGATAAAGATGTTGCACATATCATCATTAGCCATATGGTCATGTCTTGTCAGAGCAAGTGACTCTCTTGAGACTGATAATCAGCTTAACCAGCTACAGCCAGCATAACCCAAGTAGCATAAAAATAAATTCAATACCCCCGTCGCAGCAGACCTGCGTACTCAGCGAATTTCCAATGGAATCTTGGTATAGTTTCTATTTCCCCATAAAATCCATGGGGATGAGAGTATGTAGGTTTGCCGCCATATGGGTTTTGTTGGTAAATATTAAGTTAAACCCTACCTAGTGAATGTACATACCAAATTTTATCCGGTTATGGTGTTCTTTTTATTTTCCCCATAAACCCCATAGGGGTAAGTACGTAGGTTTGCCGCCATATGGGTTTTCTCAACAAATATAAGTTAAACGCTTCCGAATGAATGTACTTACCAAATTTTATCAAGATATGTCAATAAATAAGCAAGATAGAAGGTTTTGTTAATTTCCCATAAGAATAACATGGAAAACATAGTTTTAGGATTTTCTCGATAACCATTTAAGCTAGGTAAAAAATTCAAAATACTAGATTGTTTGTTTTTTTAAGCTCTTTTAAATGGTTTAAGTTAAAGTTGTTGAATTTTCTAAATAAAAGTAAAAAAAGCCAAAAACCCATTTTTTACCCTTTTGAAACCCCATAAAACCCCGTTCCCATGGTCCGATCATTCTGGTTCGCGAACTCAACCTAGCAGACGCTGGCTTACACCCCTGCACCAAATTTCATCAAAATCGGAGGTTCCGTTCAAAAGTTATCGTGTTCACGGACACATACACATATATATATATATACATATATATCAATTTGAACGAACGGTGTTTTTGGCTTCTAGGGACCTCAAAACGAAAAAGTATCATGGTCCCGGGCTTAGGTCTTACCGTGACTACTACCGTAATAGCGTATTCCCTATAGGGAAATTCGCTAAAATGAGTTTGCAATAATTTTAATATGAGTTCTAAATTATTTTAAAATAATTTTAATATTAGTTAAGCTTGGAATTTTTTTTATATTAATACGGGTTTTAAAATGAGTTTGTAATAATTTAAAAATAATATTAAAACTATTATAAACTTATTTTAAAGTTATTATAAACTTCTTTTAATACGAGTTTGTAATAATTTTAAAATGAGTTTTAAATGATATTTAAAATTGTAAAATGGGTGGTAAGAATTTTTTTTATCAAAACTTATAAATGAATTTCATTATTGATGGATTAGCCTCCGGATCATTTAATATAGCAAATAAAGGTTTATGTTACCTGAGCTCTGTCAAAATGATCCAATGCGTAGCGTACCACTACAGCCGTTTCATGCACATCGGCACATCTTCAGGTGAGAACAGCATATATACAGCAGCATATATGAAACAGCAGGATATATGAAAATGTTTTAACTTGCTGTTCTCACCTGAAGATGTGCCGATGTGCATGAAACGGCTGTAGTGGTACGCTACGCATTGGATCATTTTGACAGAGCTCAGGTAACATAAACCTTTATTTGCTATAAATGAATGCATTTCTGCTAACCAAAAAATTTGAAAAATGCAAAAAAAACTGAGCATAAAAAATATTTTTTATCATTCTGCACGAAATCAGCCTGTTTTTTGTTCTCTCAATAGTACAAAACCGATTCTTTTTTGTCCTAGGACTGAAAAATCATCTGGAGAATTTTTCAGGTCCTAGGACTGAAAAGTCAGCTGTTTGCTAAGTATATTATTATTGATTTATTAATGTTCAGGAGCAGAATTTTGAAATTCAAATGTTATAAAAAGCATTGTTTGTAAGTCTAGTAACAGAAATGTAAACACTGCATATTACTTACTTTGTAAATATAACCTCGAAAATACAACTTAATAGTTAATATTTTTAACGGTCAAAAGTCTAATTTTGCATCATGATAAAAAACAATGTTCATCACTCGGAGCAAAAGTGTCTTTTTGATGCTTATTCGTTTTTAAAAACTCGGCTGCGCCTCGTTTTTAAAACACGATTGCGCACCAAAAAGACCCACTTTTGCTCCTAGTGATGAAAACTACTATTGTGTCACGTGGGCTACAGTGTAAGTATAATATGTATCGAGAGTTGGAAGACGTTTTATTTTTTCTAAGAGAGTTGGTAGAAAAGCAAGATTCTATTGATTTCCCAATAGAATAACATAGGATACTTTATTTCAATTTTCTCTGTAACCAGTTTTACTCATGATTCAAAATAATAATCTTTTGTTCTTTTTTGAATAACAAGAAGTTTAATTCATTACTTCTTACTACGTTTGCTTTAACAATATTTGAAACTTATAATAAACTTATATTAAAATAGTTTTGGATTTTTATCGACTCATATTAAAATAATTGTAAATTTATTTTTTTTAAATTATTTTAGTATAAGTTGACTTTTTTGCTTTAAAAATCTTTAATCATTATTATAAACTTTTTTCATATAATCTTTATGGACATATATTGAAATAATTTTAAAATTGTTTTAAAAAAAGTTTGTAATAATTTTAAAATTATTTTAATATAAATTGATTATTTTACTTTAAAATTATAATAAACTTGTATTAAAATAATTTTGATATGAGTTTGATTGAATTATATTAAAATAATTTTACAATTATTACAAACTTATATTATCATAATTTTAGTATAAAACTTATTATGAATTTCTTTTAAACTCATTTTTATGTTACTTGGGAAGCTGTTGTCATATATTGAATATGCCCTCATTTTGCTGAATATAATTTTTAGCAAACGTGAAAAACAAGTTAAGGTAATGCAAAAACATGCAGAAAGAGAAATAATTGCATTGGATTTTATAAGTTTTAATGTAGCAAAAAAGTGCAGCATCTGCTTCAAAGGTTTATCTATATAATTTACTAGTTTTGGTTTAACTCAATTAAAGTGTTAAACTTACCATGTAAGAAAAATTGTCACTTTGGCTTTCTTCATTTGTCAAATCTGTTTCTGTAGTTTCATCATTAGTTTCCGTGTTCTCTGTGTTGGCGAATTCGGTGGTAGATATTTCAGTTGTATCAGTAGCCTCCTCTGTTCCTGTATTAGGCTGTATAGTGGTAAATGTGTGAGCTCTACCTAAAACCAAATAGTTATTTTTTTCAAAAAATATTCCAAAAATCTAAATTATTCAACAAAGACATGTATAGGGTTGTTTCAATTTTTATATGTTTATTCATCACTATTCCAAAACATATTTTTTTTATTTTTGAATAGTTTTATTTAATAATTTAGTTAACTCTGAAAAAAACACCAAGAATAAGAAATGAAACAAAATTTATGACCAAAAATATATTGTACAAAAGTCATAATATTAAATAACTATAAAACTCATGGAGTAAATAATATTTAGATTAAAAAAACATGGAAATTTTATGTTTTTTTCATGTCGAAAAATAAAGGTGTTAATGGTTTCAGACATGAATAACTTATTACAATACAGAATACTATTTGCATCTTCTACCTTTTTTGGAATCGTTTGCATGGAAGCAAGATATGGGAGATAGGTAGTTTTAGAAGAGTAATATTGCTGGGTTTTTACATTTACTTTTTTTTATTTCTTATGTCTTTGTTCTATTGATTTTTTCAGCTAATCACTATGTTTAACATGTTAACTACCGATCCTCACGTATACGTGACATAATGTTAAAAAAATCTCAAAAATAGATCAGTGTCACTTATATATGTGTCGCTCAAGCTGATTCCAGTAGACCGACGGCACATATACGGGATGCAGTCACCGTTAAGTTAAGTTAAATGACTCGCCATGTCCATTTGGTACACTAAATTGATCTAAAGCCTGTTTATCGGTCTGTAGGAATGTGTGACACATATTATGTGTGTCGCTTGGTCTTTGGGTATGACCTTATTTTTTACAGATTTTCAAAGTTGGCTATCTTGTCTGATCGCACATGTTACCTTTAATGTTTATTTACTACTAATTCCATATGGCGTTTTTATTGTGCGACACACTGTCCTGTACCTTCATTTTAGGACATATTTTAGGATATTTTACAATATAGGACATTATACAATACCGGTAATTTATAATTTTCTTGTTATAAATTAGTCAAAAGGCAAATTTTTTAATAACATTTTGCGTTTTCTTCTCTTCACCCATCTTATGTGTGAGCCTATATAGATTGTTCAGAAACTCCCTTCCAAAACTTTGTGTGGTGATTCCTTAGATCAAAGTAAAAAAAGTTTATGGGAACAAATATAAAAAGCTTTGTTAAGTCACTAACTGCCATTTTGTTTTTTACATTTGGTAATTTTATTTCTGCAACGGAATGGGTGTTAAGTTATATTTGTCATGAACCTTTCACATCTAAGTTAATTTCCAGGAGGAAATGATTTTTTCTGAATTGTAATTTTAAAATGGCGGCCATTAAGATTTTAAAACTCTAATATTTCAAAACCGGTAAATTTTATTAAAATTTTCAAGAGACACAATGGTTGATAACATGAATTATCTAACCAATAGTACCAAGATTGTAAAGATCTGATTACAGATGACGGAGTTATTGAGACTTTCTATGAAAATAACCTAAATTTGGCTTAATTATAATGAAAAACCAGGGTTGAAAAAGTGTGAAAAACCCAACTTTTTGTTTCTTGATTAAAATACCGATTTTGAGGTATTTGAGTTATAATATTTTAAATGGCCGCCATTTTCAAAATACACATCGGAAAATGAACATTGGTGTAATAAAGTTTCATGCCAAATATGAACCTTATACGCCCATCTGTTACCGAATAAAAAATTATCAAGTGTAAAAAACAAAATGAGGACTAGCGGCGTAACAAAGCATTTTAGGACGTATGTTACCATATAATATTTTCTTCTTTTTGATCCACGGAATAGGGAGTTTCGCAGTTTCCATAAGACGTAGTTTCCAAACACCCTGTATAGAATTATCAAAATAAGGTAAAGGAATTTTTCTATTTAACTAGTGCAGCCAAAATTTATGTTAGTTCAAATATATATTTTTGAGTAAAAATTAGTAGAGAAACTTATTAATTTTGACTTCCTAGAAGTCAAAGAAGCAAATTCCATTTTATTAACAATTTACGTTTGTGGTCAGGGTAGTTAGTTGTAATTAATTTTTTATATTTGATCAGCTTTTATTTAATGGGCATGTGTTATTTTATCTAAATATGTGTATAGAAGTATGTGTAAGTTTTTATATATAGTTTTTAAGGTAAAGTTGATGAATACACAATTTACCCCATTTAGAAGAAAAACTGGATAGAATTCTCCCAACTTTGGTTGCAACTTCACCACTCCTAAATTTGAAAAAAAGTCATCACGTTTTGTGTTGTTTGAAACAAGTTTATACAGACAATAAAAAATATATAAAAAACTTTAAATTAATAAATTAAATTATTTTATTAATTAAATTTATTAGTTTATTATCAATTGATGACAAATTAATAAACATTCCTTTAAGCGAATTTAAGAATAACAAATAGTTATATAAATACTGTATGCAATTTCCCTCAATATTGAGAATATAAAGTAACTGGAAGTAGAAAGTAGTGTTTTTTACGATTTATATATTAATAAGTTACTATGAAAGAGTAATAATAGATGTCAATTAAGTAATATTTATTTAATTACAAGCTATCAATATGAAATAAAAGTTTAGTAAAAAAAGTTTAAAATCAAATAAAACAACTAAATAAAAAATTATATACAAAAAATATTGAAGTAAAAAAAAAAAACTGTTTAGTAACAGTTTACGTTTTATTTCATTCTTGCATTCCCACCACGTATTGTATAAAGATTAGGCCTACGTGGATTCTAGAGCATTCACGCAACACAACATAACTCACGTCTCGTATACAAAGTCGACAATGTGATGATTCACCAGAAAAACCGCAACAATATAACATAAACAGACCGAAACCAAAAGGAATTTATGACAATTACGAAACCAAGTCATCACAATTTACTCCTTATACAAAATTCAGTGAAACAATTCGCAAATAGGTAAATCGCGCGCAACAATGGTCAGGTTCACGTTACATCCACCGTAAAGCGGTTTGTTTACGTTTTGCTAATCACGTGACTAATTTCAGACATTTTATTTGTGGGATTGGTCACGTGATAGGCAAAAACGTAAACAAACCGCTTTACGGTGGATGTAACGTGAACCCGACCAATGGTAACTAATCGCTTACCTAGCGTCACGGCGACGAAGATACAAATCCACATGGCACTGGCGGAGCACAGCTGCTCACTCGACCTTGGTCGCGTTATCTACGAGGCTGTGGTTTATTTCACACCGCTGATTATATTGTTTTGACCGCCTAAACGCGCGATAACCGCTTCCTCCACCGAGCGTTCATCTCTTCCTTCACTTCAATGCTGACTGTTTGCGAACATTACGCGCGCTTACAGTACTTCTTCAATTGTGGCAGTTATTTATAATTGCCTCCATTGTTCTGCACGGCTCCTCCCATGACTGTTATGTTAGTTGGCGTGGAAAACTGGTCGATGGGAGCGATGGCTATTGTTAGGGTCGAGGAAATGTAACGGGTCAGGCTAGACTCCTGTTATGGTTGGGTTTATGACATGGATTTCGGAAAAAAATACCGCTGTACGGTTACAGATATTTCATTATAAAAAGTTAGCAGCACCGTATCTTACCTACGTTTAATTCAGAACTGTAGCCTACATCAAAGTCTGCACGATCAATATTACAGTACAACAATATTATACTTATTCAATAGTAAGATTGTGTCACATTACAACTTTCTTATCAATGTTTATCTTCATAAAGAAGAAGTCAAATATACGCCTTTAAATGGATAACGCCTTTATTTAAGTCTGATTATCGTCACTTTTCAGCGGAAACAACTGTAGAGCAAGCCCTAAAAAATAATAATAAACTAGAAAATCGGTTTAAAGTTGTAGGAGAAGTTCCAATAAAAAAAATTAAAAAAATTAGCGTATTAAATAAGTATAGTTGTCATAATGTTTTGAACTGAAAAACTTTAAGTTTGATCCTGTTGTACCGTATTTGCTTTGTTTTATTCCAAACTACTCACAACCTCTGTTTACGCAGTTACATAATCTAAGTGATACCGGTAAATAAGGAGCTACTTTAAAACCTGTTTCAACAGTTCAACAGGTCTCCAGAAAAGAAATGAAAGACCCCATGAACATGACATTTTATCCCCCAGTGAACTCGCGGTGAAATGCCTTACAAACTAATGTGATATGCAAATAAATATTTAACAGGTTCAGTACGTGACGACGACGGCGAGAGGTGACTCTATTGAGAGTATTTTAGCGCTGTTTGTATCGTAAATATTGTGAACATGTTGTTTGTAAACCGTTACGTTTGAAAAAGCTACATAGTCTACTGTTTAACATTATTGGTTGGAGTAAAACTGACGATAATTTGAATGTTGTTTTCATTTTGCCTAATTATATTTTCAAAACATCTTTATATTCTTATTCTAAAAGAGTTTACGAAGAAAAAAATAATGGCTCAATTCAATACCTCAGGCCTATTTTAATATAAAAATAATTTTTTATCTTTTTTCAATAGGTATGAATTACCTTAGGCTACCTTTCCTCTTTAATCTCATTAGTATAGGTCTTCGTAGAAATAATATCATTGAGCTCGCTTTGCCATATACAATAATTCGTCTTCTATATGCCTCTAAGAATGTTTGTCTGTCGGAGTGTTCAGTGGAATGGTTTAAAACAATATTTTATCATATTAATTTATCCCCATCTACAAATAATTTAATCATAACCATTTCTAAACGATCAAAAAATTTTTTTGTGCGTCATTAGCAATAATTAATTACAATGCTGGACACAATCTTGATATGGGACAATTTTTGAAGTAAAGAAATGAAGAAACAATAAAAACTCATAACGTCTAATTTCCTTTAAATGATTTTATGCAAAGAAATAAATACTGTATTGTTAAATCAATTTACTGATGTATGCCCTAATTAATCAACTTTGCCTGAAAGAAATAAGTTATCAGTTTCTTAAAACCGAATATTTAAAAGTTCCGCCACAGCCACGAGAGACCCCAGTACAGCCATGTGCAAGAAACGTTAGAATATTAATGCTTTACTTTCAACCTCCACCTCCTAAAGATTTCAGGTAAATGTTTTATTAACACTGTGTCATACATTCACTTGACGTTGTCTCCAATAGAGTATTCAAATTTACAACTGAATGTAGCGATTTGAACCGAAATTAATTGGATTTTTGTTCAACTTAAAGTTGGTCGATAGCGATCATCACTAGTTTAGTATTCCTAGAACTAGAAGTGGGATATCATGCTCATTCGCTTTGGCGCCTTCAATATATGAGAGTGAAATGCATGCCGTTTCTGTGCGGAAAGCTTGTGTAGCTTTGCAGGCACTACGAATGTGGGTTTATAACTGCTACACATAATTGCATTGCCATTAATTAAACTTAAACTCAAAAATTGTTTGCACAAATCAGGGGTTCATTTATTATTTCTCTAAGAGAGCCTATAAGAGACAAACTATAACTGAAAACATAAACATAGTATATACATGCATATATACACTGATTGATTTTTATGAAGGTCACTAGTTAGAATTATATTCAGTCATAAACCAACCTAGAATTTGTCTTAAAATATTACATTTTAGGGATAATTTCTGGAAGGTACAGTAATGTTTTTCGGCGGGACTTTTAACTGCGAGACAGATTTCTATAGTAACTGATAATCTAAAATAGCCAAAGCTAAATATTAAATTTAAGTTTTACCGTGGAGAAAAGTTATGCCACCAAGAAATTTTAACCTGCAAGAAAGGCTTCTTAAATGTTACTGTTATACATTTTGTCATTTTAATTATTTGGTAGACCCCATTAAAATAGTGTAATCTCGATAGTTTTTTACAATTTTCCCTTAAGGCGTTTAAAGTAAAGATTTTTAAACATCTAAAAATAATAAATCTATATAAAAATTGGCTTAACCATTTTAGAGTTTTTTTTTTCATTTTACCTACCTGCTGGTCCTTAAGTGGCACCCTTTAAAATTTATTTTAATATGCCTCAGCATATTAAAAAAATTATGCTACCGCCGCTGCCGCAGCCGGCGACCATCCGGTGAACTATGCGCGGTGTCAATCACCGCTGTGTTGCCGGATGGTCACCGCAAGAACAACAGCCCGAGGCGGAGAGGGAGTCGCGACTGACACATGGGTAACGATCACCTTGCGGTCGGGCAGGAATGCGGGCTTATGACGACAATAAGTGTTGTAGGTTTTGTTGAGCATGATTTAAAACTGACAATTTGTTTATATTTTCACGTTCTGCTATTCGTGGTGTTTAAAAAATCCTGAAAAGTAAGGTTTTACGTGGATTTTTGAGTAGTTGAACACTACTGCAATTTCTATCAGCAGGTAATCTTTTTTAGGTGTAACAACCTGTCAAGATTTAGTTCGAAACCAACTCTTCAAGTCATCAAGAATCATTTAAACACTGATACACATGCGTAAGCAATGTTATCTGAATATTTACGAACTTGAAAGAACGAATACAGTTTTTTTTCTTCACATAATACAGTGAAAAAAGTGGGGCAAGCCCTTCATGAACTTTGATCAGTTTTGATCAATTAGGCTATAGCTATGAATTTAAAATATAAAAAGTCTCTATCTTTCATTTAAAATTGAATTTTTGACCCGCGAGACCCCCTATACTGACAGCCTATGAACAACCTATGGACGTATCCAATGAATATAGCATGCCAACTTAAAATGAATTAAAAGCCTACTTTCCGCGGCCAAATCTCCTTCCTCACCATCGTCTACCTGAATCTTGGGTCTCACACGTGCAGTAGCGGTTCTTTATCCACAGTTTTTTACACCGAACACTAGATGTTTCTCACCCTCAGTATGCTTGTAAACAATGCGAAACGTATTCAGGTAGTTTCACTAGGATTGATACTTAAGCCCCTTCTTAAACCAAATTGAACTTGGCGAATTAGAAATAATTTCTTTGATAATATTTCAAGACTACAAGTATTGACTGAAATAAAATTGAAGAAATTTTTGATACATTTTGAAATAGTTGAAACAACTTTGACTAATCAGGTTTTAAAAACTCATTTACAAGCGATGATTCTTCTGTCAGTTTGGCAAAGTGTTTACCATTTGTGTTACAAAGTTTTACCATGGCATTGTGTGAGATTAAAAATAAAAAGGGGAAGTAACATAAACGAGTGAATAAAAATAATTCTCTTTATCCTTATTTGTTGATGGCATATATCCTCGTGGCAACCAAATCTCTTTACGAACCTTCAGATCTCCAAGAAAGACGATTCACCATTAATTGAAATGCCACTCATCTAGTGTTATTGCCAACCACAATTATCCTAATAACACAATGTTGCGACTGTTTTCAATAAAAATATGCAATTTACTCTCAAATACATAGATTACCTATGTAAATAAGCAAATTTCAACGTCATATGATGATCGCAAATAATGCGTGCAGGACATAAACAGTGCAGTTTAATGCATAATGTTGCATGTTGCAGCATTATATTCCGCTCGGGCGTAGCAGTGCATGACAATAACCTTGGTCAAGATTATTGTCCTTGTTGCTCCTCCGGCAATTTGAATAAATAATGTAAAATATCGCACCGCAGACGCCAGCTCCTTACAGGTGTGGCTGGCAATAGGAACGGTGCCGGAAGAGATTGCTGATAAACTCTAGGTTCACTAGAACAATTCACTCCAATACAAACGAGAATTTTGTAACCTACAAGCAATCGTTGTTTGAAGTACTTCCAGATGGCGTTGTATCGCACAAAGTTGTTACGTTGTTACTTGATATTGTTCCATAATTTGAAATGGAACTCAGAGGAATCAGTAGAACGTTAGGCCCCTATACCTTTATTTTAAAGTTCTTGTTTGACTCTATGATTTTCTGCAAAATATTTTAAGTTGAAAACAATGAAACGGTATTTTGCCGTTTTACTAAAATTTATTGCGTTATCAATCAATGATATTGACAAATTGATCGGCTTGTCATAGTTACAAAATGAGCGAGTCGGTGGCGTAGTGGTTAGCTCGCCGCCGGACTCCGGGACCATGGTAGCGATGTCGTGGGTTCGAATCCGCGTTCTACCAGTGACTTTTATCAGTACCTTTCAGTACCTTGTACTGTAGCGGCTCACCCCCTTACTTTGTCTAATACAATCCACGCACAAATCAATAGGCTATGTGGACGGGGAAAAGTAAGGCAACAAGAGGTCCGCCAACCTATTAAAAAAAGGGACAATACTCTTAGGATTAATTATAATCATCTCAAGGACCTTTAATTACATTTATATTCATGTTATGTCAATTGCAGCAGCAAATGTATAGTATCCACTCTCCGTCCTTGTAATCCATAAAATTTAATTATAATTATATTCACTTTAAAATACGCTCCAGAGTGTCTTAAAATGGACACCTATGTACGTATGCAACATAGGTGTCTTAAAATCCAACGAACAAAGGAGAATTTGGAGTAGCCGTGGTTAAAATGACTCGCTGTGGTACAATGTCAACATATGCAAAAAAAGTCTGCGTGGTTTAGGTAAAATAGAGACATATGTGAGCATATTGTATCACAGGACCCGAAGCTTTTAGTTACTATGGCTCCTCTATAAAGAAAGCTTGCAACTGAAGGCATATCAAGCATGACCGCGAGGCACACCATCGCTGATGATCAGTCGTCTGATGACGCCGCAGTCTCGGGTCATCACCGGGGGCTCCTGATGCATTATCAGCCGCAGCTGCCGGACATGAGATATCATCCTGGACAAATAACGTGCGATTAGACGTGAGGGTGATGCATGAGGACGGGTTGATTTAGCAGCCGCACTCTGTTTGTGTGAAAGATTTGTTGAAGACTGTTGGTACTTGTGTGGACATGGATGATGGTGAAGTCTTAGGAGTGGAAATGAAAAAATTATATGAGCGAAACTGCTCAGAATAAATCGAAACTGTTCAATATTTGAGGTAATTTGATAAGAAACCTATACATTGGGAACCTAAATTTCTATAGAAACCACTGAAGTTTGACTGTCCGAGTTGAAAACTCTGCATCTGGATAGCATTACTGTAATTAATTGTCTTTGATTGTTTGTCTTTTTTGGTTCAAGAGATGACTGGTTCGATATCCGGGAAGATCATAGAAAACTTATGGGTTTGACTGGTTTGTCATAATATCCTTTGAAGTACTCTGTACAACCATCTAAGCAAAAATGCCATTGGCGTTTATAGGAAAAAAACCAAGACGGCGCAAAACAATATGTTTCGTTACCGTTAGCTGATTACTTAGTTGGTTATGGTTCTGATTGATAGCTTGGGATATTTGGGCTAGTAATGACTCGAAGTTTTTTTGAATTTGGAAACTGGACTCAGCTGCCTTTGTTCATTGAGCTAAAACTAATGATCCTGACAAATGGATCAGTCCGTCTTTGTCAGTTACAAATGTACTCCTTATCTGATTTATCACACTCATCCTTAAATCACTCAGTAATATTCATCTTAAAATACTCACCAGATTGCGACGGTATCTTAAATTAAGTATCACGCCAATATTTGCATGTTGGTTCGAACCTCATAATTTTGGTAGGCGAGGTGAAATACTACCTGGTTCAAATCAGTGAGTCACTTACTCACTGAGAATGAATTAATTGTATGTATTTCATAGTATTGAAATAATTATTCTGAGTTTATTTGTGGAGGAAAAACTGAATGTTTTGTTTATACCGTAGCCTAATTAAAAGACATTTAGGGTTTGGCTTACCTCATTCAATGAGAATTTGGTTTCGCTCACAAAATCACCTCCTAAAACACTTCTATCTCGTGTGAATTTTAGGTCTGAGTATCCCTAATCATATCATCTTATCAGCCATTATCATCTTAGACTCTCACTTTTTCCAAACCCTTAGATATCGGGGCTTGTGTTTAAATTAAACACTGTATAAATTAAATCTCCGTGCCGAAATATTATAACCAAACAATATCAATAAAGCATTTTCATCAATACTATATAAAATTATTACGGTTCCGCATTCAATAATTAAAAGGCTTGATAGTTAATCCTATACTATAATACGAGGAATGTCTGAAGGGATGTGTGTTCCACGATCTCGAAATCTAGCTGTCAGATTTTGCTTAAACTTTGCAATTAAAAGTGTATTGGCCCAAAAATAAGTTTAGAAAAGGCCTCCATCCCAGGAAAAATCGAATTTTGTCAGAATTTAAGTTTAAAAATCGTAATTTTTAACATTGGTCTTATGGGTTGCTATTTTATCAACGAAATAACAACGAAAGGTATACAAAAATAAAGGAACATTAATATTAAGCAGACTTTTTGAAACAGCTGTTAACTGTGAAGAGGTATAGTTGGTTGTTGGGGGAAATTTAATAGCTCTAATGACACTATATCAAAACTGAATTAAAACCAACGAGCAAGGCTCGGTTAACCTGGTACTATTGCTTTTATTTGACAAAATAATGAACATCAACAAAGTTATAGCACAATAGATTCAATATTGTGGACTTTGAGTGGCCAACATTGTTTCAATTTTGTGGTCTAAGTTATAAGATTAATTAGTATTCACCTCACGGATTTATCAGCGGTATTGAATTTTAGTTATTGTCTTTGGTTGAAACTTTGTCAATCCCACTTTGTATTTAGATAACCATTTGACTTTGGCAATCCTTAACTTGTATTTAGTGAACTGTTCTGGTACGATACGCCCATTTCGCTTCATAGAACATAAATAGCTAGGGGTTCGCTAGTGTTGGTATGTATTAAGATGACAATAGTTTAATCGGTAAGACGTTTTTACTTTTTAGCATTTTTTTGTTGTTTTCAAGTTGAGTAAAATAAAGACAAAATAATTTATTGTTTCGTCGATTTTGTGACATCTGTCGTAAGATTTCATTATAATTATTAATTATTATAGCCCAAGCGGTTTATCTCTTATAAATCCTTGTAGATTCCAACAGTGCCTTGATTATAAAAAAACTAATAAATTACTGAACTCCTCTTTTTTTAATCATGCAAATTTACTAACGTATATCCAGCGTATATCGAATTAAAATTTATGTAAATTACTTTAGTTACGGTATCACAAAAAAGTCTTCAATTATTGAAGAACTATTTTTTACACTTCGACAACTATCAATGTTACATAGCTCTAAGTCAAACGTAGAACTAACACCACACCTTATTCCCTGAGTACAATAAAAATATAAATAAATAAAAAGTCATTACTATAACACTTCTATTGTATTAGAAAAATTATTGTATTATTGTATTAAAACATGAAAATAATGAAAATAGGCTACCGCCATGGTTGACCTTTTAAAAATACAAGCTGTATTGCTAGTAGCAGGAATATTGTTATTATTGTTGTTATTGGTTGGTAAGGAGAATCCGGCCGAACCGATAACCACGTCTGCCTTGGATGGAAATTTTTTCACAAGTCCTCGGAAATACCGTTTATTTACATAAAGGGTTAGAAGATAAAAAATTGGCCACTCAGATGAACATCCCTCGTGACAATCGATTTTCAGGCTCAAACAGGAGGATTTCTCTTGCCTCTGACAGGCCGACCGTCGAATTCCGTTTTGCTTGGGGTTTGCGTCATCTTCACCCCTGGACCAGTAGCCCATTGTTGGGCAGTCGACATGGTATTTTATTCCCCTGTTTCAGACGCCGTTTTACAACCAATTTTCTTTAAACTTGGTAAGTGTTTAGTTAAAAAGTTATATTGAGCCCCTCATACTTCAAAATTTAAAAATTTAACAAATATTACAAAGGAAAATCGATTTTTTGCGACTTTACAGAGAGTAATATTTGTTAAATTTTCAAAATTTCGATAGTCCAACCAAACACTCACCAAGTTTAAAGAAAATCGGTTGAAAAACGGCGTCCGAAACAGGGGAATAAAATATCATGTTTTGCATTAAAAGCCGTATTATTAACATTGCCGACATTACCAACAATGGGCTACTGGCACAGGGGTGAAGATTACTCTTAAGGTTGAGATCCAGAACATAAATGGAACATGTGGGAGTGGGAGTTCTTCACAGTGGAGATCTAAAGACTTACCACATAATGACAACGTAGTTTGCCTTCGCAACTGATATAAACCCAGTTTTAAAGTTGTCTTGGGATTAAAAACATTTGAGTGTGGCACTCTTTACTAGGTGGAAAACACTCGCTACACACTAATCGCCATCTTTATACTACAAAACAACTCTTTCTCTCCGTATGTTCCAGCACAGTTTAAACACAGCCCCACATGATACAAGATGTTTTCACACCCCGTTTCCCACGTTCCTCTAATCGCTCCCTGGAGCTATGTAGGCCTCGATAAAGACATCACATTCACAATTCGAGCCGGTCGTAGGCGATCAGATTACGTGAGGACCCTCCCTGCGCGGCGAGCGGTCAAACTGTGATTAGACGTCGGTGACCTTCACCCCTGACCCCCGCCCTCATCATCGCCTCGGCTCTGACTCAGCTGGAGTCTAGTCTGCTCGGGTAGACCAGGAGTTCCCGGGCAACTCCCGGTACTGGGGGTTGGTAAACATGGTATGGTCTGTCGAAGGAGAAGTAATAATTAGATCATTACAAGTTTTAACCTACGAAATCAATTTGAAAAGTCGAATACTCTAATTTTTTTTTTATATGAATTTAACTTCATCGTAATAACTAAAAACCATCTCCAAATTTAAGTAAAAAATTGTATATTTTATCTGATTTTAAAATAACTACATTAAATTATATAAAAAAACAATTTTTCATAAATTTCTTGGTTAAAACACTTTTGAAAGGGCACTACTAGCATCAACTTAACTCAGTTTTCAGTCTGGAATGGTCTATCATATCAAGAAAAATGTTAAAATTGTATTTGTATTGTCTTAGGTATTTTCTTTAAAGTCAACTAACTGTAAAACATCAAGAAAACAGAAATTAGTAAACGTCAAATTAGGAAACGTCTAGAAAAAAGTCTCTAGTTAAATAAAATCCCCTCCATATTAACAACAGAGTGAACGAAAACAGAGAGCTAAAAAGGATGAAAATGTGGGTCACAAACCTGTTAACTGCAATATTATTTAATAATAATATTTTTCCACCAATAAAAAAAATATTTCAAGATTTAAAGGTGTAATGTTAGTAAACAAAAGCCTTTGTTCTAGATAGAAAAGTTATTCAGAATAATTTTTTAGTGGTAATGTGAAAGCGTGTAAAGAGACGTGACTTTTTATATTATACCAGGTTAACCGAGCCTTGCTCGTTGGTTTTGATTCAATTTTAATATTTCCACCAACAACCACCTACACCTCTTTACAGTTTACAGCTGTTTCAAAAAGTCTGCTTAAAATTTATGTTACTTTATTTTCGTTCACATTTAGTTGTTATTTCGTTACCAAAATAAGCAAGCCATAAGACCAATGTTCAAAATTACGATTTTAAAACTTAAATTTAGACCAAATTCGATTTTTTTCTGGTATTGAAACTGTTCCTAAACCCATTTTTTCCAAACACTCTTAAATGCAAAGTTTAAACAAAATCTAACCGCTAGATTTCGAGATCGTGGAACACACTTCCCTTCAGACATTGCTCGTATTATAGTATAGGATTATAAGTTTTAACCTACGAAATCAATTTAAAAAGTCCAATAATCTCAATTTTTTTGTGATATGAATTTAATTTTTCGTAATAATTAAAAACTATCTTCAAATTTTAAGTAAAAATTTGTATATTTTATCTGATTTTTAAATAATTACATTGAATTATATAAAAAACCTAATATATTTTTCATCAATTTCTTGGTTAAACACTATCGGAAAGGGTCACTACTATAGCATCAAAATAACTCAGTTTCAGTCTGGAATGGTCTATCATATCAAGAAAAATGTTAAAATTGTATTTGTATTGTCTTAGGTATTTTCTTTAAAGTCAACTAACTGTAAAACATCAAGAAAACAAAAATTAGTAAACGTAAAATTAGGAAACGTCTAGAAAAAGTCTCTAGTTAAATAAAACCCCCTCTATATTAACAACAGAGTGAACGAAAACAGAGAGCTAAAAAGGATGAAAATGTGGGTCACAAACCTGTTAACTGCAATATTATTTAATAATAATATTTTTTCCACCAATAAAAAAAATTATTTCAAGATTTAAAGGTGTAATGTTAGTAAACAAAAGCCTTTGTTCTAGATAGAAAAGTTATTCAGAATAATTTTTTAGTGGTAATGTGAAAGCGTGTAAAGAGACGTGACTTTTTATATTATACCAGGTTAACCGAGCCTTGCTCGTTGGTTTTGATTCAATTTTAATATTTCCACCAACAACCACCTACACCTCTTTACAGTTAACAGCTGTTTCAAAAAGTCTGCTTAAAATTTATGTTACTTTATTTTTGTTCACATTTAGTTGTTATTTCGTTACCAAAATAGCAACCCATAAGACCAATGTTAAAAATTACTATTTTTAAACTTAAATTTAGATCAAATTTGATTTTTCCTGGGATTGTTACTGTTTCTAAACTCATTTTTGGGCCAAAACACTCTTAAATGCAAAGTTTAAGCAAAATCTTACAGCTATATTTCGAGATCGTGGAACACACATCCCTTTAGACATTACTCGTATTATAGTATAGGATTTTAGTGGTTTTGCTGCTTAAAAGTGAAAATATTTAGCTTTGATTCGAGAAATAGGCCAAACACAGCGTTCTAAGACCGAGAAGCATGTACGGCAAATGAGGCTTATAACAAACGACGGAGTGTTACGAAAATAAAATATTGGTTCGGGAATATGTTATTTTAGTCTAGGAGGTAAATGCTCCACATCCTTTCCTTATACAGTACCACACTTTTCCTTGTGAAATTGGTTAGAATTTTCATTAAACTCTCTATTATAACATTGCTTAAATTACGAATGATTACAGTAAACAAAAGATGAAATATGCACAAAAATATCTCACAATCAATAAAATTCATAGAAACCAAATAAATTGAATAAATGACTTTTTTATCATTCTGCACGAAATCAGCTTGTTTTTTGTTCTCTAAATAGTACCAAAAACGTTTCTTTCTGTCCAAGACTGAAAAACCAGCTAGAATATTTTTAGGTCCTAGGGCTGAAAAGTCAGCTGTATTCTAAGTGTTATTTATTAATTTTTTATTTGCAGAATAGTGAAATTCAAACGTTTTATTAAAGCATTGTTTGGAAATAACATTAATGTAAAAACTGCATATTACTTACTTTGTAAATATAACTTTTGATATACAACTTTATAGTTATTAATTATTAGTAGTGTAATTCTGCATTATGATAAAAACGTTGTTCATCACTCGGAGCAAAAGTGTTTTTTTAGTGCTTAATCTTTTTTAAAACACGATTGCGCACTAAAAAAGCCACTTTTGATAATAGTGATGAAAACTACTATTATAAACCACGCTAAAGCTTTATTATTGGCGATTGTAATAGATGCCTCTTCCCAAAGAAATATAAGATTTCATTCAGATATTTTTCAATTCATGTCACATCCGTCATACGAGGGTTAGCTCCAAGGGATATGACTGTGAGTCGGTTTCATAAAACCGAGGGATAGAGAGATGCAATATGTCACATATGAGGGTTCATATATGAACGTCACAACTACATTAAATCATTTTACTCAAAGGAACCCACTCTTTATGAGGAACCAACAGCTTTGATTGTGTATACTAAAAAATATAAGTACTTAATGCGTTTTTTCACATGTTTAGGTAGCAATAAGATAATGGAGATGACAAATTGAAGGGTTCATTACTCGTCCATACTCGTTCATTACTCGTCCATACTCGTTCATTACTCGTTCATTTTACACAGTAAAAAAAATTAAAACGATAAGTTATTGTTAAATTTTCTAGAAATTTTGAATCTCTATTACTAGTTATAGTAATAATAATAACCTGCAAATAAACCTCACTCATTTTAATATAAGAATAAAAATACAAGCTATCAAATTTAAAATGAGTTGAAAGATAAAAAATCTATTAGTTATGCAATATTAAGTTATACTGTAAAACCTTAAGGAATCAAATATGGTAATTGATTAAATTTTAATATAATTTTTGCACATAACTGAAAAGTACCAATGGGAAATGATGATTTAAATTCAAAATATTATGAAAAAGTCAGGGTAAAAATATAAAATGACCTGGATATTAGCAAACACTGATACAGAGGTCAAATCATACAAACTACAATCCTTAGAAGTAATAATCGAACTATTTTATGACTCGTAGAAGTTGTGATCTTGCATTTGCATTGCCTCAAAGCATGTCATAATTTTAAATCCTTGATTCTAAAGAGATATTTTTGCCTGCTCATATATGAAATATCAGCGATATATTTGGTTTGTCACAATGGAAATCTCATAGCAATCTTTTTTAGTCCAAAGGAGTTCATTTTTTATTTTTTATATATATATATATATATATATATATATATATATATATATATATATTTTTAACAAGTCAGTTACTATGTTATTTGCGTATTATTTTATGGAATGAGTATTATTAAAATTATTATTTAAGTATTATTTGACTACTTTCTACTCAATATGAATAGTTTTTCTATACTTTTTTACACACAATTTCGTCTAAATACTAGACAAACTTATGGAATGGTTCTGATTTTTGGCGATGTTAGTTGACCATAGTTAGTATTTCAACTTTTAAAAGCAAAGCAATTAAGAATTATCTAGGCAGTTCATTTATTTCTGAGTAATGACGAAATAAATTATATCTTGTAAAAAAGCATAAAAAGCCATGTAGGGACTTCTGACAAATTTTGAAAATTGACATTCTAAAATTAATTTTTGAGATGAAAGTGTTTTAAAAACAAAGGTACATTATATACAGTCACAATTAAACCGAATAAATTTAGTTTAATTATGTATTAACTGAGATTGTAATTAACATGACAATAGTATTTAATATTTAAATATTTAAGATATTAGCATCCATATTTAAATCTAGAAATATACCTATTCAAATGAGGAATGCCATGACATTACTTACATAAAATCATTACTACCACAGTGAACTGAACTCCAAACTCACGTTTTTAGGCATCCCATAGGTGTAACCAATTTCAAAAGAACCCCAAAAACCACACCAATTGAAGCTGTTTATGGCCAGTCAGATTCAGGAAAAAGTATTTCCTGATTAAGAAGTACCACTATCGGCGAACACACATGATTGTTTTTCCGGACTTTTGCATAGTTTGCAACTTATTACAAAATGTCACATCTTTAAGTCCTTGATTCTAAAGGGAGATTCAGAATTGTACAGAATTCAATCAGATAGTGGTACTTTTACCGGTTAATGTGGAGAAAAATCCCCTTCCGTCCCGGACCTTTTTCAGGCCCGGGCCCGAAGTTTCATACCTGGCTGACATACCCTATCAACAGCCTTGCATTTGGATTGGTTTGAGCATTTTAAGCAGTTTGAACATCTGTTAATGTACAGCTGTATATACGTGTAGCTTTTAGTGATTACTGATATTCACAATATTGGATTGGGTGGATATCATCGATTTATAACTAATTTTGTATTGTACAAAAATAAATTGCTCGATTTCGAGCAACAAGTACACTAGTACTTATTTAATACGCTAAGCAGGTTTCTTTTGTAAAAAGAACTCCTCCTACAATTTTCAACCGATT